>JAGTXK010000197.1:0-147038 GCA_019096195.1 Boletus sp. NGJ
AAACCTTGATGAATAGAAGGCCAAGGGTCAGTGCTTTATTGCATACATCTATATGGTAGGGTAAGGATTAGGGATTATTTGGGAATAACATGTTTAGTGAAAAATGACCAAACATGTGGACAGTTTTTTGAGCCACTGTATATAAAGTAGCACTTTGACGACTGGTAACCCCAGTCTAATCCACTTGTATTCTTCCTCCAACAACCTATTAGCCTTGGCCATTCTGGTCATTGTAGGGTTGGGAATAGTATGGCCTAAGACTTCTCACCTCATCCGTTGAGCCAGGACTCATGTAGCCTGCAAGTTAGTTTGAGCCTTGTGGTTTTGGTTACCGAAAGGGATCATAACAGATTAGATTGTGTATTCGTGTACGTATAGTTAGGAGAGAGTTTGGTTGGTGGTAGGCGAGAGTATTGCCTATAGGTAGTGTGAAAGTGTAGTGAGGGTAGCGATAAATAATAGGTATCAAGTGTGAATATTTCATCAGTGCTGACCGACCTCAAAAAGGCAGTGTCTGAGCATGGTGTATGTTATATTATGGCTTCTATGTGATGGAGATTTTAGTATGGGGTGGCCCCCTTGTTGCTGGCAACTTGGATCTCATAAAAAGGTAACTTGGTCTCACCTGAGACATGACATCAATGACTAATGACATGGTCATGGCAGGACCTGCTGCCTTCATCTTTGTTTTCATCACCTTTGAGGTTGTCGTCATTCTCCTTTACTATTTCTTTTTGATGCTCAGCCACTTCTACACACAAGCAACAATGGTTGCAGGAGACCATACCAACAGTTGATCTGGTTTGTACCTTACCAACACCATCAAGTAGTACACAGTAGTACACAGCCATGTCATGTACCAGAAGCCTCAGTTTTATATAAATCTCCTCAGACATGACTGACTTTATCACAGGCACTCAGACAGCCAGCCTCGACGACTCGGAGAGGAATGACCTCCTCAAGAATGACAAGATAATGTATTTCAATGCTTCTTATTTCATGACAATGCAAGCAAGGTGATGGGTGACTCGCACAATGCAAAAATCAATATTTAGGACAGGTCTGAATGTTGTATGAAATGGGAAAATTGCAGTTAAAATTTAGTCTTGACATTTTGTAGCACTTAAACTTGAAGTTTAGACATAGATTAGGCAAAAGCTTGAAGTTTAGATATAGATTAGGCAAAATTTTCAAGTTTAAGTGCTATGAAAATGTCAAGCTTAAATTTTAACTGCAATCTTCACATTTCATACAACATTCAGACCTATCATAAATATTGGTTTTGTGTTGTGTCGGGTCCGTGGGATTAATTGTCGTCCGTAGAAGGCCGGCCCGACTATGAAAAGCGCAGTTGCCGACCAGGACACTGGTTGTGGAGAAATCTCATAGCTGGAAATGGCTGATGACCGCCTCTTAAGAAATTCGTTGATCGTGCATCTTTCACTGCACAATATGAATCTCCCATCCCTGACTAGGCTCCCGTCCCGTGAACAATCATACCGTAGCGGAAATGATATATCGTAGCCGATACAGTGTCGATGAGTGTATACAGATCGTCACTCTCTCCTCCGTGGTTCGAGGCTTAAGAGCCTCCAGTTGTGACCGGTCTCCGAGCCTAAACCGGCCCGTTTCGGTTAGAGACAGAGTGGAGATCGCACCTCCATACATGAGGTCAGATGCTTCTTCAACAGAGATCAACCCCTTTACACCAACCAGCGACGGTTGTGCGTATACTATGCATTCAGAGGTCCCATATGCTACCAGCAGAGGTGCGTGCAGGAGAGGCAGAAGCTCGGGGGAGGGGAACTGAGACAAAGCGACGAATACTGAGGCTCAGGGAGGTATTTCCAGCCAACACTCTGGAGGTAAGTGGGGATGAGGCACATAACTGAGGACGGGAAGTCTTTCCACCGGGTGGCGGCTGCTCGATAACCTCCAAGGACAAGGGCATTACTGTTTGTATAATTACCTTGTAGCACCCTCGCGGGGTGTTGGAGAGACTTTTTGAAACATGGGTCCAAAGATTATTTGCGTATCCGAATAAATGTCTGTCGTTCCTCGTTTGCCGAGGTGGAATGCGAGACGAACTCCGTGACATTGACGACCGCATGGCAGAAGAAAGCGACTCACTCGTTATTCTGAGCAGGACGATCAGTCACATTGTCGAGCGCCTATTTCAGGCTGAGGAGAAACCGCGACTTTCGCTTGATTTGCGGAAGACAATGGAAACGGGTGTATGAAGCGTCTTCAACTCTTGAATGGACATCCCGACGGTGTGTAGAATGAATTCCGAGTGCCATATTTTCTGCCTTTGCGCAGAATACGGCGAGTTGGACAAATGCGGATTGTAAACTTGTCGTGAATAGAGTCTCGTAGCGTAGATGCGACAAGCATACGCAGACGTTGACTGTTTACCTGGGTAGTTGGGATCCTAACAAGAATGAGCGCCAAAGACACAAGGCAGTGTGCGAACAGACCAGTAAACAAGGAAACGTGCTTATGGAGTATATTTGCATACCACGAATGAACCAAAACACGTTGTTCTTCCACTCTTCGAAGCCGACAACTGTGTACCATTGGTGAGTGTGTCGTCGATGAATATTAATACCGGTGGGTAGTAGCTCCGAGGTGGGATTGAACAATGCTGACACTCCAGTAAGACCAAACAATAGTCCTTGACACCGGTCGCTATGGCGTTGTACACGCAGTTGCGTGCCACCCTGACGGAGAGCATCTTTTGGGCGGGGATGACGGTGGGATTCAACGATGGCGACTTTCAGACAGTCAACAGGTCACAAAGCAAACGGGAATGATGGCGTTCGCCATTTCTGCGTCGAGGGAAGGCAAATGGATAGCGTGTGCGACTGACGAGGGGGCAAGCGTGTGGGATGAAGAGATGCGTGAAAAAGTCATCGACGTGGAGGGCGGAGACACAGTCACGTTACCTATGCGTGGACGTCTCCCATCGACATTACCACACCCATATATGGTCAAGCGATGGTCAACAAATCTTTGCCGCAGCCACCGACCAGAAAATCAAGTCTTTTGATGTGTCGACTGGGTACTAGCTCGCTGAATTGCACATTCCCATTGGTGTCGCCTCTCTCGCTCTCGCCCCGAGTGGCAAATTCATCGCCACCGTCGAGAACCGTTCGATTTTGTTCCTGGACACATCGACATTCTCTCTGACTGCCTGTCGTCGAGGAAAGTGAACGGATACGGTCGGTCGCCATCTCTCAGGACGGTTGCTATCTCGCGACTGGGCGAGACGATGGGAAAATCGTCGTTCGTCGCCTCAACGGTGTGCTTGCAGACTTGTGTGGTCCTTTTCATGTAAGTATTTATGCTTTCTTGGCCATTGCATGTCGAATAAGCTGCTATTCTGCCTCTCACATTGACAAACTACTTAGGTATCAACTCGCGAGGACGAGCGGCCTTCGATATCTGGTAGCCGCAAAAGCAAACTATGTGATTCCGCCCCAGTCGGATTTTGTCATTCTGTCACCAAACAGTTTTGCTGACTTCACTCAGGAAGATCCTGGGAAGCCCAGTCACCTCGAGTTGATCTCCGAAATGAGTTCTCTTGATAGCATAGGCCGAGGTAAGGTCGGGCACGCCTGTTGATGAGTTCAACTATGGCGAGGTTGGTGACCATTCTCTTGATTCCGTGTTGACGCTGCCGGAGGCTCCATCGCCAGCCTCTCCTTCCGATCATCATGAAGACGAGGCACCACCACTAGGCCCATCCTGTGTTATATCACAGTCATCAGTGTACCCACCAGTGGCCTCCCCCGGAGAAGCACGTCTTGAGGAAAATATCGAGTCATCCAAAGGCACCATGGTGGTCAAGAGGTGGTTCCAGACGAGTTACGGAAAGAGTAACAAGGACTCGGTGTCACACAAGCTCAATCGACTTTCCGGAAAGTCACGCGAGCCTGCCGATCGTACAGTTCCTTCCCACTCCCCACCGAGAGTGGATGACAGGCAAGAGGGATCTTCAATGATGGCTGTGAGTGCATTTTTTTCAAGGACAATTGAATGCACTGTGTCGAACATATCTTAGCCGGCGAGGAACAAAATCGTTAAATGGCGAACGGTTCGTTCCTCGGATTTGCAGTATGCAGAGACTCGTCACATGTTACAGACTAACTCGCGCGGAAAGACAACTACTCCCAAACATACGATCGAAGATGCTTCTCGTGGCGGACAAGGTGCTGCGGACGCAAGGGGAGCCGACCTGGTGTGTCTCTTTCCGGTGATGATGGACCTTGTCACGTCAGCTCACGTCCCGTCAGACGCAACAAGCCACCAATCCATCCCAACCCTCCCCCACGGCCCATGTAACGGTGCGCTTTACTTTCCTCTCACCTGCATTGTTAGATTCACAGTAGATCAGCATCAGAGGAATCAGGCTATGGGACCCTCTCGATCAGATATCCAGTGTGGTTTTTGTGTTGTTGCTCACACGACGGGACAGATTGATCGAAATGTAATGTTTGAATGCATGACATGTAGATGCCACACTGTACCGCGAGTCAGTGGAACACCATGCAGTCTGTTGGGTTCGTGTATCTCGCAGTACTATCAATGCGAGTCGTGATAAACCTATCCATGGTTGAGTACGAGAGTCCAAGCCATGAGCTGACTGCCCCTGGTGAAGATGGCTTTGGTAGTAGATCATCAAGCATACTTGTCCGGAGACCATCCTCCCAACCTCATCAGACACTTGAACCTGACTGCACCCCGTACTCTCAAACGACGGCGCAAATACCTTACATTCCTCATTTGTAGAAAGAAATAATGACGGGTGTGTAGCACCAGAAAACCATCAAAATTGAAAAAAAAAAAATTGTAGGAGATCGTTGTTGTGAAACCTAATCCAAATCGAGAACAGGAGAAAGTCGGGTGAAAAGAGACAGATGTGTATGATGGAGTCAAATGAACGAGACAGCGTCCAAGAACAATGCTACAAATACGCCAGTCATGATGCGAGTCGGCAAGGAAAAGAGAACACCACAAAAATAAGAGGAGAGGAACGAGGCAGCAAGACAGATCGATGGAAAAAGGGTGTTAGAATAATGCTGCGAGAGATTAGGGAAAATAGTGACTGTTATTGCGGTGAGCGTCGTAGCGACAAACGTACCGTGATAGTGCAGCGTCGGTCCACGAATATCAGGACGCAGAGACGAGGTGGGATCTGCGTAGGGTGGAGATAAGACATTACCAGCTACGCGTTCAGCTCGATGACGGTGCTGCTGGGGGTTGCCGTCACAGCTTTACACTTCTCAAACGAGTGCTGAAACGTCGGATTCAAACTCAAAGCGCTATCCATAGCTCCAACGTATGCCGTCGCCACAGTGCTAGGCAATTGTTAGCTAGCGTGGCGCGTGACTTGCTGTTGCAAACAAGATCAAAGTCGAACTTGGCGCCAAACCATCAACGAGTGCCCCCCCTGGTAATGTCCAAGTCGACACTGTCCTCCGTCGTCTCCACCCTGGTGCGAGCCTCAGTCGGCACCTCTGTGTCGTCCACTGTCCCAGACGAAGATCTCGACAAACATGTTGCGGACCTCATCCTCAAAGAAGCCAAACAGAAGGCCGAGA
The DNA here is from genome assembly GCA_019096195.1 of Boletus sp. NGJ. Taxonomy (NCBI): domain Eukaryota; kingdom Fungi; phylum Basidiomycota; class Agaricomycetes; order Boletales; family Boletaceae; genus Boletus; species Boletus sp. NGJ. The sequence continues at coordinate 5,604 of JAGTXK010000197.1, forward strand.
GCTACAGCAAACTGGGAATAAAGGCTTACTTGCCAGTGGGGTACGCAGTTCATTCAGATCGTGTATTGCGTGATCGATATTATAACATTCATACAGCCCGGACCCAAATGCTCCCCGTCCCAACAAGCGTTTCCTTTCCTCCATCATTCGGAGCACCGATGACCACAACAAGACTATACTGCGTGCACAGGCGCTCGCAGCTCAAGAGATAAAAAGGGAACGAGAGGAGCAGGAGCGGAAAGAGAGGAAAGCACGTGCGGAAGAGGCTGCCGCTGCAGAGCGGTCGAGGAGGCGCAGGAGGCGGGATAACTATGACCCAGATGAGTGGGATACAAGGAAGGCCAGAGATAGGGATCGGTCACGACCACATTCGAGAGTCTGGGATAGCGATTGGAGGAGCGCGAGGAGGGAGCACGACCTCAGTGAAGACGAGCCTCAGCGAGAGAGGGAACGCACCCGGAGCCGACGGAGACACCGATCGCGGCCAGGCTCGCAAGATAGCGAACGCGAACGAGATCGCAGACACAAGAGCAGCCACAAGCGGACACCGTCGAAACAACGAGACAGGAACAAGGACTCCCATCGCAGTGAGCGTAGCCGACGAAAACACGGACGACACGAGAGCAGAGACGACGAGAGGAGTCACAAACGTCGACGGCAAACGAGTCGCTCACCAAATCCCGAGCAAAATGAAAATACTGCATCTCACAAACATAGTCGCTCTGCATCCCTTCTAGAGGGCCACAGTAACCCAGCTCGGGACAGCGTGAATATATCCACACCCTCGCGGTCTTCACAGACGCTTATCGAAGATGATACGATGGACATCGACACCGAGTCTCGCCGCGCACCCAAGGGCAATGAAAGAGAGATCGATGATGTCTCACTGCCGTTCAGCCCACCACGGGTACGTTCACCATCACCTCCGCCCCCGCCTCCTCCCCGTCGACCGCGTGGTCGTCCCACGTTATCCACAACCGTTCGCTCCCCTTCGGTCTCACCGCCGCCACTTCCTCCCACCGCTCTCCCATCCAAGATGGACAAATACTTCGAGGATTCATACGACCCTCGTCTCGACGTTACGCCCCTATCCATCCCTACTGTACCCAAAACAGGACTCATCAATGACTCAGAATACGAGGCCTGGGATGCTATGCTAGAGCTCCTTCGTCAACGCAGAGAGGACAAGGAAGAGAAGAAGAGGTTAGAGAAGCTAGGCTTTAACACGAGTGATAAGAAGATCCCAACTTCAAAGCTCAAGAAGTATAGCGAGGGTACTGATAGCCTCACGGAGATCGAATACAAGAAGAAGGGGAGTATCAGGGAGTGGGATCTGGGAAAGGAAGGATTTTAGACGCGTCTCACCTCTACAACACCGTTTCATTCGCATTGTACCGCTAATATGTATACCCTCATTGCTATACTGACAGTCAACTTGAAATTCTGTCCTGGTCTTCTACAGCAAGCTATAGTACAGCTCCAATTCCAGTGATTCGGTCGACGTGTGCAAGTTGTTTGTGATTTCCTCCGTCCTATGACAGAATGCACATGCTGACAAGTTACCATCATCTTTTTGGTTCAAGGTTCTTGTATTTGCTATAGGCCAGTACGCATTGGAACACGGGATCCGGGACAGAGCTGCAGTGTAGGCTGAGCAGCATTGGACATACGTTGAATGGGTGTTTACGATTACCACAAGACCCATATCGAAACCGTATCCACTGGATACTAGATGCATGACCTTGAAACACGCGTCTAGCAACTTTCCTCTTTCTTGCGAATAGGTTATACTGATGTATTTGAAGGCACTCGCGTTTTGTCAGAAGCAAGCATCTTTGTCTTATATCTAGTGAGTACTTTGCGCTGACGTCAGTCATATCTGCGCAATGATTGGCATCCTCCCCCCCTACTGAACCAGAGTTTTCTGAGTTTCACCCGCTCTCTCACCAATTCCTTTGATCTTTTTCGTTGGGAATCAGTGCCCCTCGTCCTTCTTTTCAAGTCCTGACTTGACACTGTCCAGATCAGCACAAGCTGCTCTACGCAAGACGGTGGTTAGCAACCAGAATGGATGACGCGGTTAAGAAGCTCTTTGATCACATCTCACATCGCGTGGCTGATCGCAGAGTGTGACCGTGGAGAACGTACAGAAATTGCTGGGAGGGTGCCAATATTACCAACTTAGTCACAACACTCAGCTCAGTAACGCATGTGAAGGCGCAGGCGAGCCCTTCAGTGTTTAACCACTCACGGATTGAATATACTAATCTCGTCGTGTTATAGCTCTGCCGCCGGCTGAAGGCGTTCCTATATGACCACCCACGCGGCAAGAACATCATAGTCCGTTCAGAGACGCCATGCCAGTGGCCGGAAAATCATGCAAAAATGCTCAGATGCCGGTATTACGGACGGGTGATCGAGCCAGCAGGCCCAGGCCATCCCAGAAGAAGCGTTACAGTATCCAGTGACCCTGATGAGAACGAGGAGTAATACTGTGAGTAATATTGTTGAACGTTTGCTGTCCCTGAAACAAGGGCCTTTTGCTCTCTTTTCCGTGTCTCTTTCTTCTCCACATTGTTCCCCCTTGACCTTTTTTTTCCAAGCGCCTCAGCATTCGCCTCGTAATATTTGCTCATTCCAACGGGTGTGGGAATAGCGGGGCCAAACGTTTTGACTTGCCAGGCGTCACGTCATGGTCACGAGGTCGATGAGCTGGCTTTGAGATCATGACTGTACATGGGTTCGGAATCCTACCCACGCTATCGCCCCCCCCAAGTGCCCATGAAAGCTACACCTAACCCTGTCTGGGTCAGTGACTATGAGAAACCCACAATTTGCTAGTGAGGGCAGCCCCCCTATGACTTTATCTGTGCCTGGACAGTGTCATATCATGTCCATAACTCTATCAATGTGACGCGATTTTACACTGATGTTGCAAGGGGCGCTTCGCGGTAGTATTTTATCAAGATCTCCTTGGCGGTGAAACGCGACGAATGTGCTAGATCTCACCAATCATCATCCTTGCAGGAGGCGCCGTCGGTTACTACATTACGGCCTCGAGTTATAAGGCTCATCCTGATTCTCGAGTTTGTCATCCATGCGTACTTTTTTTTCCACTTCTCCAATAGTAATATCGGATGGTTAGCATCGCTGAGCGGGCTCTCGACAGAAACTCGGGATCACTGTCTCACTGGCAGAAGGAGCCTGACGAGATCACTGTGCACCTCAACAAACGCCGTTCCATTGCTTTGGGAAAGCTCGACAGTGCGCGTTTATCGTACGATATCACTTCTTATTTCTTTTCCTCCTCATTCATCTCTCCGTCAGCTGGATCCATGCAAAGATATGTCTCATTGCAGGGCTCGTTTTCTTTACCGACGCGTAAGTCCACTCGTCTATTCCCATGGGATAGTATACTGAACCTCTCTAGCTACGATGTATTCGCTATTACCATCATTGTCTCAATGTTGGGCTATGTTAGTGGCGATGAGAATGGTAGAGCAGGCTTCTCCTCCTCTGGTCGTCTTTGGCACATTTTCACGTCGCCCTTCCAGGTGACCTCAGTTCCTGGCAGTCAACGGGTCTTAAAGTTGCTGCACCCGTCGGCGGCTTGGTTGGCCAGGTACTCCTTGGATGGCTTGCGGATATCCTTGGTCGTAAGCGAATGTGTGAGTGTTCAACTAGTAACCTCCCCAACTTCTTTCCCAACTATCCAACTAAAGACGGTGTCGAGCTCGTCATTATGGTTACTACTACCTTTGGCCAAGCCCTTGCTGGCCCCGGGTACGTTGTTAATACCATCGATGTTCTCATCCTCTGGCGGTTTATCGTAAGCACCTCGGAATGCCTTTCCGAGCTCTCATGATCATGCCATGAACCTACTCTAGATGGGGATTGGCTGTGGAGCTGCCTACTCCCTAACTGCCATCATCGTATCCGAGTCTGCTCCAATTCGAACTCGTGGTCGTCTTATGACCGCGGTTTTCGCCTCCCAAGGCTGGGGCCAACTCGGTGCGCTCATAGATTAGCCCAGATATCATGTTCTTAACGAGTCACTTGTTAGCTGCCGGTCTTGTCGGAATGATCGTTGTCGTTGCTTATGGAGATGCGATTCGCGACGGTTCTGCCGAGGCAATCGACTGTACTTGGCGCCTCCTCGCCGGCCTTGGATGTATTCCTGGACTAATCGCGTATTGTGTCCGCTACACTATCCCTGAGACGCCTCGTTTCACCATGGACATTGAGCGCAATATTACTCGAGCATCTCGTGATATCACCAATATTTTGTCTGGCCGCCGACATACTGCAGCCAGGTACGAGGGCGAAGAGCAAGTCGTCGCGGCACCTCGAGCATCCCTTGCGGACTTTACCACACATTTCTCCAAGTGGAACAACTTGAAAGTTCTCATCGGCACAGCTTACTCCCGGTTCGCACTCGAAGTGAGTGCAATTCGAGTCGTAGTTGTATGCATGTCCTGACACCCCGTATAGATACCTTTCTACAGTCTTACCCTCAATAGCTCCGCCATTCTGACGTATAGCAATTTTGGTAAAATCAACGGCAATAGTCCCAACGACGTCTATGAGAGTCTTTTCAGAATATGCTGTGGAAGCCTGGTATTAACCGCCGCTGGTTTTATCCCTGGGTTCTGGGCGTCTTTCTTCTTCATTGATTCATGGGGTCGCAAGTCGGTTCAACTCATGGGCTTCGCTGTTCTAGCCATCCTCTTTTTGACCATGGGTATGTTCTATATCGCGCCTCTCCACCGATGCGTTCATTCCGCTCCGTAGCCTTCGCATACGTTCCCCTCAATTCCACGGGACTGGGTCAATACATTTTTATCTGCCTGTACTGCCTCGCCAACTTCTTTTATAACTTTGGCCCTAACACAACCACGTTTATCATTCCCGGAGAAGTTTTCCCCACTCGTTACCGCTCCACCGCATACGGCATTTCTGCAGCGTGTGGCAAGATCGGCGCAATCGTTGCACAGCTCGCGCTTGGCCAGCCATTTTTGAGCAACGTCAAAGATACGCAGATCATGTGCGTATTGGCCCATATTTGTCTTGTGTGCCCTCCCTCATGCGCCAACAACGTAGCTTGGAAGTGCTTTCCTTTGTCATGTTGACCGGCATCCTGTCGACGCTGCTCATCCCAGAGACGAAGCAAGAAACGCTGGAAGATCTCTCCAACGAGCGTCAGGAGTCGTACATCATCGGAGCGGTCGAAAGGGGAGTTCCACAATGGCGTTGACGAAAAAAAAAAAAAAAAAAAAAAAAAAAAAAAAAAAGAGAAAAGAATCAAAGTATCGTTTAGGTGTTCCACGGTGGTTCAGCGTTCGACCACGGGAACGGATACATGCGCACGTCATATTATTATTATTCCGTGTACCAACATTCAACTCCTTGGGCGTGCTGTTGTATTAGTCGTATGTGTACAACATCCTGGCAGGGTATCTACCTTTCAGTAGTTAAATAAAAAAAGATTGACACGTTTTCCCCCATCTGCTTGCATGCGGTGAGAAGGCATTCACATGACGTGAAGTCATTAGCTCTCAAGAGCAGGTGAGGACCGTGAGGTACGTGTGCATCTGGTCTGTGTACGGCATTCCAGACATCATGCGCTGTTGTACGAGCCTTCTTGTATTGCAGGAACCGCAAATACCAGACAATGTCTTCCGTTCCGACAATATAGGTACATCCTGAGTAATACAAGCCCCCTCGGGCGCACGATTTCGTTTCTCGGAACCGATTTCTCGGAACAGGGTGAATCACTGTCCTACGAGCTGGCGCACGACAAGAATCTCCTCAGCGGACAGCTGGTCCACGTTCGCACCAAAGTTGTTGACGTTTCTTGCCGCACAGTCTTTGAAAAACGTGATGATGTGCTCCTGTGCGTCGTTAGCGGTCAGCGCCTATCAACCCTTGAGGGGTAGGATATTTACCCTCATGTCAATCTGGGATATGGGATCGTTCCTGAGGTCTTCGTCGTCGCTCTCATCCAGGATGTCATCGTTGTCGAAAGTGGCGCCGCGTGGACCAAGCATCTCAGAGAGGAAGTTAAATTCCTCTTCTTTGAGTCCTTGGTGTTGTTGCTCTTCCTCTGTCCATTCTTCGTCCTCATCGTCGGTGTCTACGAATCGCTCACCACCAGGAAAGGAGGCCGACTCAGATTTCGAACGGAGATCATGTACCAGCAACTTGAGTGCTTTGACGGGGAACGTCACAGATGTGAACTCGTGAGGACCTATAGAAACGGGGAAAAAAAGATGAGAACCGCATTCTGATCAACGCAAGCTCCCAAAGAAGAAAAAAATGCAAACTACAGAATGACAGAAGCTACACGCACTTGTCTTTGTCCGGGATCTCGTCATAATGACTGCCATGGCAGGATCGCAATAAACGACCGTCAAAACCTAACCCATGGTCTGGCACCAGAGAAGGTGAACGCACTCACCATTCCTTGTTTCAGGCTTGATGATGATGTCCCCTTTGACTAACAAATTCTGCAGAGTGGGGCGGCCAGACACGTAGAGTTGAGAGAGCGTAAGAGTGCTTATCCTCGTTGGCCAGAAACCTTGGAAGGTCTCCGCGTTCTCGCACCACGTCTGAATTAAGATATCGAGGGCGGTCCGACCCTGCGTAGTTGTCGATTCAAGCATACCCAACACTGTATCCGCCTTGCTGTGTATCAAGAACACAAACGGGATTATTAGGCTCTGCAGGAACGTGGCCGTCTTGGCCGTGAGCATCCGCTGCACCATTGCGTGGAGGAGTTCGGGGAGCACGGGGAGCACAGAATCACCCGCTCGACGCAAGACGTGGATGATGAGGTCACCGATAACCAGACCACCTGACTCGTCCTCATTTTGGAGGAGCTTAGCGATCAGCTTCAGGACATGACCGAGGCCAGACTGTCCAGAAGGATCATGCCATGATAAAATTTGGGAACAATCTTTCCGGACAATCAGCGTGAGACAGACGACACCATTCTGCGTGGAGTGTGGATGAGTTGCTGGACAGCTACGTAGGAATCACACACCTGCAACACATCTCTGTCCTCTGCATTTTTAAGGCAATTAAAGAGATTTGGGGCAAGAAGCGCAAAGAATCCGTCTCCAAGACCGCTTTCTGGAGCTCCTCGGATGAGACTCGAAACGAGATCAATAGCTGAACCTGCAATCCAGGATTCCTCATGTTTTGCTGTTGTAATCGAGGTGCAAAGAGTTGGCAAGGCTTGTTTTACAACGGTCTCGTACACGCCTGCAGCAGACGATTTCGCGAGTGAGGCAAGGATATCAGTGAAAATTGAAAGGAAGATGGGATCTAATTATGATATTGTCAGTCATCGCGTGGTTCACTTCCTCGTTTGCATGGACAAACCCTTGTTATTTTTTGCCCACACTTCCAAGGTCGCAAGCACAAGTGAGTTCGCCAAATCAGTTGTAAGCCACGATGCCTTGCCGACATCAAGCACAACCGACATTGTGCCCAAAACCAAAGAGAGGGTGTCTTCCGTAGTTAGAAGCAAGAAAGGCCCGAGGTCCTGGGCAATCCGTGCCACGTATGGTGTCAAAACAGAATCTTCAGCCCCCTGACAGAAGCTGAAAAACTTCACGTGAGCCTGACAAGTAACCGAACGCAGAAATCAGTTTACTTGTGCACTGCTTTTACAGCGGAAACTTTAACTGGGATGCTGGAAGAATTTGATTCAATTACGTGCATCGCTGCCTCAAGATATTGCCCAGCCATCTGCAGGGGTAAAAGCTTGGCGAACTGACTCGCGAAAACGAACCCCCTGCCTTGCAAGAAAGGGAACTCTTACAGATGACATAAGTCAGAGAAAGAATATTAATACATGTCTACTGACCGGTTTGGTTGAGGAGGGAAGGTATGACATTAGCAAGCAGTTGCTCAATATCGAGGGGTTGTTGACGGCCAGAATCTTGCTCGTCTTCGATGCATTCGAGAATATCCTCTGCTTGAGAACCAATGGCCGCAAGGCCAGCTTCTAAAGGCTTCCACCTGTGCTTATGAATAGGTGAATCATCCGATCAGTGATGAAATGGACTTGCCAAGATAGTACCCTTGCTTCCCGAGCGGTTTGACATGAGCCTATGATTTGTTGCAGATTGTCCTGGAAAGTGGCGCAAACTTCCGCTGGTGAGCGACCCAAGATAGTCTGTATTGACTATCGCATCAGTTCAGCAGAGCCAAGGGTGGTCGCGCACGTTCAGTAACCCAAACCCAGCGACCCGAACGCCATAGGTTTCAGTTTCATCGTCCTCTTGAGCAACGAACGCGTTTGCATTGGTTGCCCAGGTGTCTGCCTGTGCGAGCTCCGTCAACGCTAATTCCAACACTACAGAACCGAAAAGTGCCCACGTCTTCCGCGGTCATTTGAGCGAATCCGAAAACTACACCAACTAGATTTGTGAGGTTTGGGGATTGGTTTTGGGGGTCAAGCCATTGTTTCGCCCTTCCTCCGCGCACAATATTGGAGACGAGATCAAACAAGGGGCAGATAAGATACGGAAGCTCAATAGCCTCATCTTCACTTGACCCGGGTACTGATTCAGTCGCGTTGATATAGTAAATCTCATAGACAGGGAAGATGCTCTTGAGATGGGAGAGCGAAGAGTCTAAGAATGACTCAACGTATGCCTTCAACCCGCGAGGGAATGCGGTATTTATGACATCTAATGCCTACAAATCCGAGCACATGTTAGTGATTACTGGCTTCCGTACTTGTCGTAGGCTCACTTTGAAAACCTGAACCCTAACAGTCAAACCATCCCAAGTGGGCTGATTCAGCGTATCATTGATAGGATGTCCCAGGATGTCTTTGAATGTGTCCAGCCAAACGGGGAGGATGTTCTCTGTGGCCTCCTTCACAGCTTGGGGATGTTGCTCCTTGACCATGTAGAGCGCAGTAACACACTGACAGAAGACAGAGACACTCCGCGAACGGGTTAACGGGCTATGTTGCTGAAGGGATATTGAATAATGTAAATTTGTGACACAGAGAGGGATTTACCCGTTCATCATTCAGAATGACATGGAGAACTGGTAGTAATTGACGGAGCACAGGTAGAATTTGATCTTCTGTAAGATCGGACTTGATGAACTCGGTCAATACTTGCATTGCACCATGGACAGAGTTAGGAGAATTGGACGAAATTAGTTCAATAAGACCATTGAGCAGCTCTGGATATTCATCTGGCCAGTCACAGGATGCGATCGAGGACAACACGTGGGCCTGGATAGTGGCGTCAGATCCGTGATTAGACAAAATGCCGCGACTACGAACACTGAGTGATCTTATTTTTCGATCTGGATCGGAAAGCCCGTTGAAGATAGCCTGACGAATCTGCATCTTTATCTGCAGGGACGTTAATCGAGATCGGATGTGAGGAGAATATATCCACCTCGACGGGTGGCGCATTTCCCCTAAATTGAGAGAAGTAGGGAGACCATCGCTCGGTCACATATTTTCTAAGGATGATGCTGGCAGAGTATAAGACGCGCGACTGTCAGACTGGGTATGAGGAATCAAGGATCAAAGAACTTATCTGTCGAAGAGAAACATTCGCGTTTTGGGTTAATGTGAGTTGAGACAACGCCAACCCCGCCTCTGGAAACGCGTCAAGATGTCATCAGATTACAATGCTTAGCCTGTCGGTCGCGATGAGGAGACTTCCCTGGGTGTTGGAGTACTTCGGAAAGCTTGAGCTCTGCTGCAATCCTGATATTGGCATCGGTGCTGAGGGTATCTACCAACAACTGCTGTATGTTCACCGTCGCCATCGTCGATGTGCGATTGAGCTCGGCTTTTCCTGGTCAATGCGTTGTTGTGTTAACACTCGCTCACGTGTTGGGTGGACGCGTCCGTGGCGGCAATTGCCGCGAGGTAAACTCAGTGAAGGTCCCTGTGCAAATTGGATTCCGCTCCGACTCCTCCTTCTTTCCTACCACCATCATTAGAGCTTCAATCCGGAGACACCACAGATTGTGATGGCTCCCAGGAAACGAGTTCAGTCTCAGTCAGCCGGAACCGCACAAGCGCTAGACGATAACGTCAAGGAGCGCAGTGTCGCCGCCTGTGTCGCTCACCCGACCTCGAGGAAGAGAAAGCGTCCCTTAGAAAAGTACGATGAAGCGGAGACTTCTCAGGTTGATCAAGCGAAAGTTAAGAGGCCCAGATGGGGTCGAGTTGTAGGCAGACTCGCTGGCCTCATGGAAATGCCCATGGATATCTTATTTGAGGTACGCCCCTAACCGTATTCTCAGTGTATGCTTTGCGGACCATTCGTGACTTAGATATTTGGACATCTCATGCCATTAGATGTGTTGCGCCTTGCACGCACTACAAAGCAATTTAGACGTTTGCTCATGCATCGTTCCTCCGTATCGATTTGGATAGCCGCCCGCAAAAACGTGCCCGACTTGCCAGACTGTCCCCCTTACATGAGCGAGCCCCAATTTGCAAATCTCGTCTTTGATACACATTGCCATGTTCGATTCGCTCCTTTCTACTCTCGCATCAGGATCCCTGACGGCCTTCTAGGAATGCTTGTCACCAAACATCCGATCAGTTGACTGGCGGATTGGGCGACGCATCTGCTCTAAATGCGCCAAGGAATGGTAGGTGTCATTTTTCATCTAGATATTGTTGTCCACCTTGGTGTCACAGCATGGTAGAGGACTACTCGCTTTTTGTTGGCGAGTCCGTGTACAAGGCAGTCCCCAGTAAATATGGCAGTGAGTGATGGTAGAACCCAACTCCTTTACGCTCACCAACTCCTCCCCAGAACGCGGACGCCCGTCCTACTATTCCAAAGATCTACACGAATTTCAAGCAAAGAGGGCATCCTTCACTGACCCCGAGGAGCGCGACAAGTTCGTTAAGGAACGCCAGGCTCTGGTCTTTCAAATGGAAAAGGTAATGCAGGTTTTCTACGGCTTTTGTGAGGTTATCCTTGATGAAGAATGTCTAACAGCACGGTGCTTTACTCGAAGTTTGGGCCGCTAACCAGGCTAAAGATCGTTCGGAGCAACTTGACGACCTTCGGCGCGAAAGAAAGGAAGCGTGAGTCTTCTGCGCAGCTGTTCGAAGAGCGAGCTAAATGGCCACATAGAATTATCGAGAAGTTAACAGAACTTGGTTGGGGATTCGAGATCGAACAGATCCCCTATCGTGATGATTTGTCTCACCACAGACTTGTCAAGCAACCGACTCGCTTGACGTCTCGTAGTAGGTTACGTTTCGTTTTTAGTGGTATTGTCAATCTCAATCGTTTTAGTTTGGGCCAATATCCAGGTGGAGATGGTCAGATTCATGGAACAGATGAAATCTCAACGTCTTGAGCGCGAACGCAAAGCCCTGGTCATTTCACGCAAGAGAATTGCGGTATCCATACTACGCGCTTATAAGATTTCGCATCTCCCCTTAACGGAGGTCATGCCTGAGCCGATGGATTTTTGTGCCATCTCTCAGGTTCTGGAAATTCTTGAACTTCCCACAGAGACACAAGTGACGGAAGATACATTTGCCCCAATCGTGGAGAAAATGGATGACCTCATCGGCGAATGGCGTACTCGAATTCTTGGGTCACTCGTCCAGAAGGTCAAGGATTCACTGTATTCTCACAGGCCTCGAGCCAAATGCATGAGCGAAACCCCCGATTCCACAATGATGGATAATACGGGGCCCTCCGCAGACCCCACGGGCAAAGGGAAGGCCAAAGTTGTTGAACCATCCATTCCTGATGACTCTCGGATTGTTCAAGATCTTTCATTGGCCACTTCTGTCTTCAATTGCAAGTGTTGCAACCCTCGGTTTGGTATCTTCTATGGTCTCTACGACGCTGATTCAGGCTCTGACACCGACTCTACCTCGTCAGAAGATGACTTTTTGGACTCTTGGGGTTTCGGTTTGGGCCCTTGCCGCCCGCGTTCGAAATCCAATCCGCTTTTCTATCCCAAGGTCCTAGGACATCGTTGTCTGACGAAGCAACATGGGTTCAATTGGGATAACCCCAGTGGGGATCCTACCAAGCAATACGATTACCCGATGGGCAACCGTACTCGGTGGACTTGCAATCTCCTTCAGGTGGATGAGAAAACCGGCAAAATGGCTGCCAATGTTGTTGCGATATGTGGCATGGATCCCGAGATGACGACGACTGTTGAGATGGACCAATTGAATTATCAGTTGGCCTGTCTCGAATGCCTCGAGTGGTCAGATGAAGAGTGGGATCAAGCTGAGGCACCGGTCTTTGGTTGGCGCGCGGCAGTAAGTTCTAGCCTGACCTTGGTTGTTCCTAGATTAAGATTGATGCTTGACCAGGTAACTCACAATTGTCGCTCCCACGCAGGCAGAACAAACATCGGTTGGAAATTGATCACCGATGAACTTGCGTCTGACGTCGTGGATGTTGACGAAGAATACAGGGCCGGTCAAGCCATCCTTTCAGCTGTTGTCTTGCAAGGCTTAGTGTCAGATGATGTATACGCTCATCCTTCTGAAGAAGAAGAGTCTTGGCTCTGTGCACACTGTCTGGATCTTCCGACCGAAACAGAGTGTATGGAGCTTTCTAGAATGAAGACTCATCTGAGTCTGACGTATGCCAACATCGTTCATTTGGCACACACTTGAGGGTTTGACCATGCATCTTCCAGGCATTCTATCTTGGAGCCACAAGAAAACCAAGATTATTATAAAGACTTCGAGGCCCCACAGGGTCGCAGAGCACGTACACCCCATCTGAAGATTTCCCTCACCATGGACAGACCAGACCACATTCCGGCCCCAGGTGAAAAACATATCCGTGACCGGTGGTACTTGAGATTTTCGGAGGACGAGTTGGAAGATGACTATTATGGTGATGATTTCTTCTTCTGACCAGAGTGATGCTCTTCATAGCTCTGTTTCACGGGCTCGCAGTTCATTGTAAATTATGTTCCGGATATTTTCGTATTGTACTTTCCGCCGTTATGTTACGAATCCCTTCTATTGCACAAACGATATTATGGTTGCACATAATGCTGATTTTGCTAAATTATGCAATCGAAAATACTATGCATAAAAGGGAGCGAAAAAATGGTGGATTACTGAAAATCTAAATAACCAACTCTCCTTCTACACTACCCTTGTCAAGACCTAATCGCGGAAGAATTGCCTCGTAACGATCCCGATCTAAACGCTTAAGATACCGGAGAACCTTGGCTCGATCATGAACGAGTTGGCGTAAAGCTCTCCGGTTTGCTACATCCTTTCGGAACTTGAGCAGATGCGACCACAATTTGCGGATCTGGTACGTCAGTAGTGCGGCTGCCGGACAAGTGGGTAAGCGTTGGCTTAAGATATTAAACTCAATCCCATACCTTGGACCTCTGGCCGACCTGTGTCATCTGGTTGTTCAGGAGTCGAAAAGGCTTCAATGATGCGTCTACGATTTTCATAGGCAAAACCTTTCGCGTTCGCGTTCCTGAGGTCTACCAGCCGGGCGAACATGTTAGCTTTTTGTAGCTCTTCTTTCATGGCCGCTTTCGTGCGCTCTACCGTATCCTCGTCGAACGCGGTGACACCCCTCTCGACTGTCAAAGTAGGCAGAACTTCGAAAAGCAGTTTCTTCTCCTCCCCTCCCTCTATCCCAAAGCTCAGATGCGAAGGCATGTTCACACTTCCTTCAGAAAGATGCAAAACCTTGGGTTCTGTTTCTTGAGAGTAAACAGTATCGGGAGTCAATATGGTCTTTTGAAGGTCGCACTCTATCCACTTGTCTTCTTTGTTGTATTCGGACCCGAGGACGACGTAGAGACGACCTGCGTCCTTGGCATGTTTACGATCTACTTTGGCCTGTAACTTGGAGACCGTTTTCTTTTGCGCTTGGAGTTTGGCTCGACAGATGACAGAGGTGTGCAGTTCTGCCCGGCTTAAGGACGCGAGACACCGCGAAGCTAGACGCACAAGGTTAGAATGTTTTTCATGCAAGTGAATCAAGCTGGCACACCTTGCTTGACGCACGACCTGAACATGGAATGACAGGCTGCACTCGTGACGAGTAGCGTGTTCTGGCTGTAGGACCGTGAGAAAGAAGTAACCGAACGCCTATAAGAACCCTCTGGACAGCGTTTCGTCTTTTTCTCAAGGGAGAATGCCACGCTGCGCGATGTAGACCATTCTACCGTCGATGACAGTGCCAGTGACTTCGCATTGGAAGTCCTGATCTCTCGAGAGCATCCACCAGCTTAGGAAATGTCGTTTCGACGCTTTTCAGGACACGGCACGTCGACATCAACCTGGAACATACCTTTCTGATGTTTTAGTCTACAGGCTTGTTATGTTCCATGTATCTCCGAATTTCAGAATATGAATGTGGCAACCACCCTTTTGGAGCCGTTTGCGTTTGCGTCCTCGTTTGTGTTCACCGCCTGGAATGTGTCTAGGAAAACTCGGAATACACCACCATCGAGGATTCCGTTACACACGATCACATTCAGATGGTACAGCGATTCAAGGTCGAGGTATTGTACATTCGATACAGCTGACGTGCATAGTCAGCGTTTAGGCTAGGTTGCATTCCTTTTCTACATCAGCAAGCAATCTTTCCCACTTGCCATCGTGCAAAGAAGCAATTTTCCTCCACTCGTCATCGTGATAAACCCTTTTGAACCAAAGAGAACGAGCCGCAAGGATAATGTCTGCATAACAAAAGGTATCACCCATCACCCATTTGCCCTCGACCTTGTCATACCACGTCTTCGCAGAATTATAATAGCTCTTCTCAATGATTTTCCAATGCGCATCGCGCGTCGGTCCTTCGGGAGACCATTCGTCAACTTTCACTCCCATGGCTGCTTCTCTGGTGGCGACAAAGTACTCCCGGCTACGCTCATTCAAAAGCTGTGACGTGCGCAGGAGACTAAATCTGAAAGAAGCTCCTCCCAGTGCCTCCAATGCGGAGTCAAAGGCGGTGATCAGGCCTTTGGAGCCTTTGGGGAAAATAGGCTTCTCCGGGTAGGTCTTGTCGAGGTAATCAGCGATCACCCAAGAATCGGTGATCAAGGCGCCGGTGTTGGGATCGCTGAGAACAGGTAGAGTATACTGTTCGCGTCCATCTGACAGCTTGTTAGGTGACGCGCCAATTTCTTTGAGCTTGGGAGCGATGTCAGGATACTCGACCCAGACAGTCTCGAACGGAAGGTTTTTATAGCCCAAGACGAATCTGGGACGTTCATTGAATGACACAATGCTACGGGGAGCAGTGCTTTCGTACCTTGGTCTCGCAGGATTAGGCGACCACCTGTTACCGGGGAGCTTGGAGGGGATGTCATAGAGGACGAGTGGCAACATCGCGAGTATGCGACCTACTCCGAGTCATGCTGCGCATCTTTTATCTAGTGGATAGCCTCAGCGCCTTCTGCTTCATCAGCATCAATAACATACGGTCAGCTGCCGCTCTCATCGTCGTGCGGGCCTTTTCTGCCCACCGGTTTCATGCTTGCGTTGTAAGTGCCTATCTGATCGAGGATTGGTGGCGTTTCAAGGCCTGCGGGTCACGGGAAAATCGCAGTAGCCAAGACTAGTCTGGTGAATTCAGTACAGTCAGTCAGAATGCACAACGTTGGCACCGCCAAAAAGCCATGCACTATGAGAGAAATGTACTACAGTATTTCAGAAGGAAAGAGACCCGCAAATGCCCAAATTTTCTCTCATTGACTACTGTCAGGGGCTTCTTCCTGATACGGTACTGTGGGAAGGTGTCGCTTCCATTGATCCCTCAAGTAGGACCTATAACTCCACTACGACATGGCGTCGACAAAGAAACGAACAGCGACGTCCTCACCCAGGGCGCGCTCCTCCTCTTCCAAGGATATATCGCTTAAAAAAGTCAAAGGAGAGAACTTTTATCGCAATGCGAAACAAGCTGCGCGAGCCAAGCTGCTCACGGGGGGAAAGGCAGTCCGGGACAAGGACGGAAACATCATCAAGGCAGCTGCTTTCCAAAAGGGCGAAAAAGAGGCTAATCCAGGGCGTGTCCAGCCCGATCGACGATGGTTTGGTACGTTTTCGAGTGCCGGAATGTGTTCGGATTGCTGACAGTGGATGGATGAAAATCATCATCAGGCAACACGAGAGTGATATCACAAACCGCTCTTGATCACTTCAGGACGAGTCTGTCCACCAAAAAGGATGATCCCTACTCCGTCCTTTTGCGCCGCAATAAACTTCCTATGGCCCTTTTGGACGATGCAGCCAACCCAAATGTCCGCAAGGTAAGCTCTCGTTACGGTTCATCTACATGCCTTCCTCTTATTCACATATAGCGATCACATATCGTGGAAACCGAGCCATTTAGTGAGACATTTGGTCCTAAAGCGCAGCGAAAGAAGCCAAGGATGGACGTCGGAACATTTGAGGAACTTAGCAAAGTTGGCGCAGCAGCTGCCGAACGGACTGAAGACCTTGCGGAGGTTTTGTCAGGTATTACAATCGTTATTCATGACGAGTTTTTCACATTAACAAAACTTTTAGTGGATTCGCAGCACGTCTTTGCCGGGGATTTCCCACCAATGTATGCTGATTATATCGAACCAATATTCGCAAAAGGGACCTCGCGGCGCATATATGGAGAGCTGTACAAGGTGATAGACTCTTCAGACGTCATCTTGCACATTTTGGATGCCCGTGATCCACTCGGGACCATGTGCGAGTCGGTATTGGAGTACTTGAAGAAGGAAAAGGCACACAAGCAAGTTGTCTTGGTCATCAACAAGTGCGATTTGGTGCCTAACTGGGTAACTGTGAGTCTCTGCATGTGTGACATTTACTCGAAGCTGAGTGAATCGTCTTTTGATAGGCAAGATATATACAACATCTTACCCCAAGATACCCTACAATCGCCTTCCACGCGTCACCGAATCACTCCTTCGGGAAGGGTTCTCTCATACAGCTCCTTCGACAGTTTTCACAGCTCCACTCGGATAAGAAGCAAATCTCCGTAGGTTTTGTGGGATATCCCAACGTTGGGAAAAGCAGTGTGATAAATACCCTCAAAAGTGGCAAGGTTTGTCGCGTCGCGCCGGTTCCGGGAGAAACCAAAGTTTGTCACTCCCCTTCAGTACCGTGGCCAATTACCTGATGCACCTTTTCGCTTCAGGTTTGGCAATACATCACACTAACTCGACGGATCTATCTCATCGATTGTCCTGGAATTGTACCCATATCTGCACACGATTCACACACCTCAACAGTTCTCAAGGGCGTAGTGCGTGTCGAAGCCTTGCCTACACCGTCCGAACATATACCTGCACTAATGGAGCGCGTAAAACCGCTTTATATTTCCCGAACGTATGATATTCCCCTTCCTGATCCAGACGACCCAACGCAAGGGTGGGACCCCGAACAGTTTATGAATGTACTAGCGAAGACCAAGGGCCGGCTTCTAAAAGGCGGAGAACCAGATGTGGACGGTGTTGCCAAAATCATTCTTAGTGATTGGGTCCGAGGCCGCATACCGTTTTTCGTTCCACCGCCTGAACGACCCGAGGAGCTTAACATGGCCGAGGCGAAATCAAAGGCTAAAGGCAAGGCCAAGGCCGTGGCGGAGGAAAATGAAGAAAAGGAAGCTGTGAGTATCAAGCAGAACCTCAACTCGATTATGCAGAAGAACACCTTCCTCGCTGAGGACATCAGGCCGATGGAGGGAACTAGCGGAACGGCCTTATCGGACGAGGGTTCTCCTGAGGAGGAACAAGGGGCGTCGGAGGATACCTCCGATGGTGGTGGCGACCCGGAGCTGTCTTGGAATGACGTCTTTGAAGAGGAGGGTCAATCCAATACGGTTGTGCAATCTGCTAACGGTAAGGCGTCTTGCGACGCGCCATCCTCATTGGTCGATCTCATCTTCTGGTAGGGGATATGTCTTCGGACGCAGAGTCGCCCGCCCTTCCCAAAAAAGAGCCTCGAATGAGAACTAGCAAAGTACGTCACTTCTTAACCCGCCTTTCTGTGACACTCACACCTGTTGTAGAAAAGAGCCGAAAACTTTTACACGAACGCGAATGTGAAGAACAAAAGTCGCGGCAAGGCAGCATTACTCAAGTCACTGCCGGTTGGCAAGAACGGCGAGGGTCGGAAGCACCGCTGAGACACGTCGCATGGTGCTACTGTATCATTTTGGACCGCGTACTAAAGATCAAAAGCTTATAGCTGTGATATACGAAATATAGAATTCATTCGCATGCGCGCATTTTCTCCGCACGGGGTTGCTGGTTGTTTAATGAGCATCTCTGCCTTTTCCGTCGGGGACGGTCGTTGGACACTTGGACTCGTGCAAAAAGATAATCAGTTTCCCACGACGATTGCGCGCTCCCTATAAGATTGATCACCACTGAAACTTGGCGTCTCTGCTCTCTCAATCATGTCCGTCACCAAAGTTCTCGCACGCCAGGTATCCCCAACCCGCATATATGCGGAATCGAGTGCTACACTGAGGCGCTGTTACGCAGATCTTCGACTCTCGTGGAAACCCGACCGTCGAAGTTGACCTCTACACCGCGAAAGGTGATTACCTGCGCACATGTATAGATCGATTTGGGTTTATAGTTTTTGACAGGACGCTTCCGTGCTGCTGTACCCTCTGGTGCATCCACTGGCATTCATGAGGCCCTCGAGCTTCGTGATGGTGACAAGGCCAACTACGTCGGAAAGGGTAAGTTGAGTTCATTATATGTTCCCCCAACGATACCGTTAACCCCTGTTTCGAACAGGTGTTACCAAGGCAGTTGCAAACGTCAACAACGTTCTCGGCCCTGCACTAATTGAGTCCGGCCTCAAGGTCACTCAACAAAAAGAGATCGACGATTTCCTGATCAAACAAGACGGTACCCCTAACAAGGGCAAGTACGGTGCTAATGCTATCCTCGGTATCTCTATCGCAGTCGTCGAGGCTGGCGCCGCCGAGAAGGACATTCCCGTGTACCAACACTTGGCCGAGCTTGCCGGCGTCAAACCTCCCTATGTGCTACCCTGCCCGGCTTTCAATGTCATCAACGGCGGTTCGCATGCTGGAAACAAGCTCGCGTTCCAGGAGTTCATGCTCCTTCCAACCGGTGCTTCCAGTTTCACTGAGGCCATGAAGATTGGTA
Source organism: Boletus sp. NGJ (assembly GCA_019096195.1). Classification (NCBI taxonomy): domain Eukaryota; kingdom Fungi; phylum Basidiomycota; class Agaricomycetes; order Boletales; family Boletaceae; genus Boletus; species Boletus sp. NGJ. The sequence continues at coordinate 24,759 of JAGTXK010000197.1, forward strand.
CGGAAACCTACCACACCCTGAAGAAGGTCATCAGTGCCAAGTACGGTATTGACGGTTAGTGAAGTGCGCGAGTAACTCTGATCCTTGCTGAGCTGTCATGCCTTTGTTAGCTGTCAACGTTGGTGACGAGGGTGGATTCGCCCCTAACGTGAATGGTGCTGAGGAATCACTCGAGCTTCTAAGTGAGGCCATCAAGAAGGCGGGCTACGAGGACAAGATTAAAATCGCTCTCGATGTTGCCTCGTCCGAATTCTACAAGGACGGCAAATATGATCTGGACTTCAAGAACCCCAACTCTGATCCCCAGAAATGGATATCCGGGACTGAACTCGCCGACCTGTACATTAGCTATATTGACAAATACCCCATTGTCTCCGTCGAAGACCCCTTCGACCAAGACGACTGGGATGCATGGTCTTACTTCACGAAGCGGAGCAACGTTCAGATTGTCGGTGACGACTTGACCGTCACCAACCCTCTGCGCATCAGGACCGCTATTGAAAAGAAGGCCTGCAATGGTTTGCTTCTCAAGGTTGATAGTTCAGCAGTTCGGACGGCGAGGTAACGCTAACGGTTTGCTTCACCAGATCAACCAGATTGGTACCATTTCCGAGTCCATTCAGGCGTATGTTGCAACCGTCTTGTCGTATGCTACACGTGTTTATCGCATCTTTTAGTGCACAACTTGCGCAGTCGGACGGATGGGGTGTCATGGTCTCTCACCGCAGTGGTGAGACTGAGAACACTATTATTGCCGACCTCGTTGTTGCCCTCGGCACCGGCCAGATCAAGACTGGTGCACCGGCACGAAGCGAGCGCGTCGCCAAGTACAACGCATTGTTGCGCATCGAGTAAGCCCGACACTCCCCCCTTGTTTGCATCGTGCTCAACTGCCTTTTCAGAGGTGAACTTGATGGAACGGGCGCGACCTACGCTGCAGACAAGGGGTTGTCTGCTGGTCTGGAAGCTCCCGCCTTGCTTAAAAAGTGAACAACGTGTCAATGAACTACGCGAATGCGGCGAGTTCCTCCGAACACTGGAAAAAGCTTTGAGCGATGTTGTTGTACGATCCACTAGACGTGTATGCTGTGCTTATTTTACACTGACGGGTTGCAGTCTCAAAGTGAATACAAACGTGGGTATTTGTGAATTTGGCTCGAACGTGCGAGATAAGATAACGTCACGTGCCCGATCCGTTGCCTGTTACACACTCTGTCCGTGCCGTGCTTGACCTATCAAGGTGCAGTGCCTTATCCTGTGAATGATTAGCAACGCTCAGCTAGCCTAGCCTTCTTCGTCTGCCTATAAATTGATCTCCCTTGCCAGGCAATGTCCGTGGCACATCAGGCGAGCTAACCTGCTCGGCTCGCTCAGCTCTGTTCCCGCGCCATACCCATCACGCCACCTAGAGTAACCTATATAAACGCGACACATTCGATCCCTCTCTCTCTCTCTCATGTCTACCACATCATCCGTTGAGTTTACCCAATCTTCTCATGACACGCCGAGCGCCCACCTGAACGAAAGCATCGTTGCCAAGGAAGTGCGTGCTCACGAGCACGCCCGTCATCGCACCAAGGAGCGACGGGAGCATGCGCTTGCCAAGGAGCGCAAGGAGAAGGCTGCCGCTGTGCGGGTACTGCCAGTGGGATTCAAAGTGACCCATGGGACGAAGCTCGTTCGGAAGCTCAGCATGGAGAGCTGGGACGGAGAGGAGCCCAAGGACCAGCGGCCGGCGCCTGCAGCGCCCCCGAGAGACAACACAAGCTCGTTCACGAAGCTGACGTTGGGCGATCTCATCTCGAAGCCGCGACGATCCAAGCCGAAACGTGAGTTGTACTTTCTCTTTTTACTTTACTGTGGTATTTGGAACTGGCGTCGCTGATCCGTGGACGACGTGTTTGCAGAGTTCGATTTTGAAGTGATCCCTCCGATTCGAGCCGTTATCGCGTTGGACGACGTCGAAGCCGACGAGCCTTGGGAATACATCACCCGTGCTAGCGTGAACGATGGGTCTGCCTGGAGGGGCAAGTCGTACGCGCAGGCAGTCAGTGCGATGTAAGCGCTTGCCATCGTCTCGGACCTATTTGGCTGTTACACTCCGAACTTGCCACGACTTTTTTTTTTTTTTTTTTCGATAACGACTCTCCTTTGAGATTTTTTGATACCTTCCCTATAAACAAGAGAACATTACCTCGGCCTTGACTAATTCACCTAGTTTATTACTTAGTGTTTTGAATAGCTTGCTTAGCATTTAATTTGGTGTCATTGCGTCCGGGTCGCGTGAACTGCCGTGTTTCTGATTATCGCGAGTCCGTTGGGTCCGGGGTGACGAGAGTACCTTTAAATTACATCTCCGGCGATCCGATGCCTTTGGTCGGGAAATTGACAAGGACGAGGAGGACCAGTCTTGATCGAACCAACCCAGCACCATTGTAGGTTCGCGAGAACTCTATTCACTAATGGGATGTGTATCGTGCAAATAATTGGCAAGTATGGACAGGAACGGAGCAAGAGCATGCGGGATGAGACAATATCATTCACGAGAACCCTGTATGAATCGCAGGTACGAAGATCGGAAGGGGATGTGCCTATCGCGCTTGTCAGCATGCCATCCTTCGACGGACGTTGGCAGAAAAAAAAAGGGGGGTACCTCTGTATTGAAGACATATTCTGAGAAGGAAAAAGGATATTAGCCACAGGAACAAAGAGCGGGTCTACGGGGGCACGTACTATTCAATGGAAGGACGCTCGCGTCCGAGAAGAGCAGGTACAGGTACTTTAGTGTCTCACTCTACGAATTTGGATTGATTTAGGCACGCGGACGAGGGTCGGAGGAACGGGGGAGCTTACCATTAAGAACGTCTCCATTTTGTCCTCTTGTTCGACAGGGACTTGATCTACATTCTTCACGCTAGCGAAGCCACCAGTCGGGACGCGACAATGTTTCTCAATCGCTTGGAAAATGGCCCATCCTTGATCGCGGTACTGTGTGTCACCTGTCAGGCGAAAGGCGAGGAAGAGAGATTCAACTGTTTCTGGACTGGATGACACACATCAATATTTGTACTTTCTGAGGGGAGCCAAGGAAACACACCGCAAAATGTATCTTGCATCCAGCGACGGTATTCGTCCTGGCCTGTCCGACATTTTCAGAGTAGAGATAAGCTTCGACAGTCAATCTCAACAGGGAATTCTCCTCACTCGGACCCTTTGATATACCAGTCTGTCCGACCTGACCAATCAACTACATTATCCCCTGGAGTCCGGAAATGCACAATTTCGGCGGAAAGTCCACTACAAACAAATAGCAGTCAAGGTGATACACGAATCAACTATGGGTGAAAACGGGAGGGATGACATACGTCCGGGTATCATGAGTTGCCATGCATGTCTTGACAAGTTCCACGCCCGTGAGCCAGTCACGTTTAGCATGCTCTGAAAGCTCGGACGGCAATGGAGGGATAGAGACGCGATCTACAAGCGCTCCAGCGGTAGTCGCGCCTAACATCAGCGAACCACCCAGGAAGCATACAAGATGATCTTGCTTGGGAATAAGCTGCCAGTTCCTGTCCAACGAGTCTTGATGAGAATTCAAACAGAGACTAGTGTGTTAGTTGCCCACGTACAGTTTGCCCTGGCGATCGCCCCGTGGATCGAGTTCGGCAGTATAGACCAGCTTGCCAGAAATGCTCTTTTGTACAAGATGATCATGGATGCCCGTCATCGCATGGTCATAGAGCTATCAATGTGTGAGCATGCCATGCGGTTTGCCGGTTCACACGAGCATCCAAGCACTCACTTCATGGTACACTCCTTCAGTTTGGTCCTGTGAACAATCTCTTCACCAAGGTCCGTATATATTGATATCCGAAACTCACTGTCTGAAGATACTGTTTTCTGCGAAAAGGTCAGCAATTTACATGATGCAAGACTGGAGAGAGGGCTAACAGTAGATATTCATAGTACGAATCTCCGCGCGAACCAAGGCGTACAGAAGCAGTCATGTAACGACCACTTTCCGGGCTGACGGTGGAGGGGGAGATCAGGGTGGCCATCGCAAAGGCCATCTATGACACATACTCGACAAAGATGGGTACAAGACCATGCGGAAGTCTCGCTGCTTTGAGGACGGCAATAGTCTGTCATAATGGATACCATGTAATTCATCGCGAATAGGCAGAAACATACCTCCTCAGCCTTTTCCCAATAGATGTCTTCGCCAGTGAGGTAGGAGAGGTAGCGGAATTCGAGTTGCAAGGTCGCAGCTTCTGCAGTACTGATGAGACCATTGTTGTCGCGGTCAGGCACGCCTTCCTGACGTTGGAGGTTGACAAAGGAAAGCGGGAGGCCCGAAGGCGTGTCGAACACGGGAAGAATGCGGTTCCCGAGTTCTTGTGCCTTGCTGAGGAAAATGGGATCCTCCTCCGAAAGGTGGTATGCAGCCAGCAGCCCGCCCAACACGCGTATTGTTGTCTGCAAACATTGTGAACAACGCATTATTCGGCGGCAATCACGCGTACCTCGAATGTGCTAAATTTTGCATCACGATCAAAGGAGAGACGATCTTGTACCCATTTTCTGGCACGTTGGTACTCGCCATGTAATCCCATGATAAGCAATGTGTCAATGGAGTCTACGACGGTGTACCCAATCCCACCGGCTTCTGTCAGGTTGGAGCCTGTGTGAGATAATGGGTGGTACTCGTCATCTCCCATGGCATCTCGCTCTGCAGTGGTCAGTTTTGGAATTCATGGAATAGCTCCGCTTACCGTACGCCGACCAAGCGTGCTGTATATGGAGATGAGAAAGTTTCAGGAAGCTCCGAGATGCGCGCATACCTTGAATGCTTCTACCACCGCGTTACGTCGTGACAGGTCCGCTGTGAATGTTGGATCTACTCCTGTTCTGACACCAGGGAGGAGAGGCTTGTTGGTGTGAAACCCTGCGAGTCTGCTTAATGGAAGCTGAGTCGCTGTCAGACGGCAAGATACGTTACAGCTACACGGTGTCACATGCCTGAAACAGGACAAAAACTGATGCGACGGCGACCAAGGCGTAGAATATTTTGGAGGATGGAGTACCAGGCTCCGTAGCCTAATTGGGATGATGAATTTTCAAAGACAGAGACACGTAAGAGCGGCCACCTTTGTGTCTTCGGAGTCAGTGAGCGGAGAGGTAGTAGACGAGTCAGACTTTCTATACCGCATTTGTGAGCTCGTCGATGTTGACTCAGTCCGTCAAGCGGTGGTGGTCACCGGTGTGAACTAACTTTGCACCACCACAGCCCGGGTTTCCTTTTCTGAATGATCTGCTTATTTAACAGCCTCTGCAAGAGCCTTGCACCGTTCTTCCAGCTGCGGATGAGCGACCATTGCGATTGGTTTTCATCTCTGGGCCTAGCGGTAGTGAAAGTATGACCAGGTGCTCGAACGAAATTTCGAACCATAACCGATGTGATCTCGAACGTCGGGCGGTCTTATCTCTCGGGCCGCGTGTCCATATCTAGTTCCTTCTCCGTTGTTATCTCTCAGTCTAACCCATGGCCATCGAACTGTCCCCCTTGCCACTCCCTGCCTCCGCGGATCCATCCCACTTTGTCGACTTTGGTCGCGAGGTCAAGGACATCAACCCCGGTGAGCTCACACCAGCCCAGTTCAGTGAGATACACGACGCACTCTACAAGGTTCGCAGTCAAACCATCCTGCCGTGGTCCTTGCACGTTTTAAATTCATTCCTCCCCCCACCAGCACGGTGCCCTCTTGTTCCGCAACGTTTCCCTTACGCCAGAACAACAGTATGCACTCACCAAGGTAATCTTCTCCTCTCCCCCTGTGTGGCTTCTCGCTCTCTGTCACCTTACCACCACCTCCTTTCAGGCTTTCGATCCGCAATCCGAGAGCTACGGGCATGGTAACAACAAGACTCAATCCACAACCAAATCTATTCTTCATCCAGATCTCAAGACCATCCCTCGTGTGCCCCAGGTTCAACTCATCGGCAATGGTACCGTGACTGATCATGAAGGCCTCGCAAATGCTGCCCTCAAACACCCCTCCCATACGACTTTCCACAAAACCCGTGTCTCCGAGGAGGATGAAGCCAAGGGCTATACCCGTTTCTACCGATGGCATATCGATGCAGCGTTATACGACTATAACCCCCCTCGCGTGACCACGCTTTATGGCGTAACAGTACCCAAGGGTGACCGTCAGACGGTCAGGTATGACGATGGCACCGGAGATGAGTTGTCGGTGCCACTCGGTACCACAGCGTTCGTGTCAGGCAAGACCATGTTTGAGATCTTGTCGCCGGAGTTGAAGAGTTTGGCGGTAAGAGCCTCCGTGCGATATGCACCACACCCTTATGTCTGGATGGCGCCATCCCGTGCCCTCCCAACCGGCTTGGGAATTGAGACTGAAGGCCTCGAGCTCCCCATGGGCGAACTCCCCGATTGGGAGGAATCCAAGATCAAGACGTTCCCCATGGTGAGTCGACCTACGTCGGGAAGAGTAGGGATCACTGAACGAATTCTTGCAGCTGTGGAAAAACCCGGTTACGGGGGACCTCCACTTCCAAGTTCACCCTTGCGGCGTTCAGGAGCTCATCGTCGAGCCTCTTCCGGCAGGCGCAAAATGCGGTGGGGCCCTGTACCCAGATGGGGCACACATCAAGGATCTTGGAGAGGTCCGGGCGCTGCTGTACAAGATGCAACGACCTGCCATTGCGCCACAGGTAAGCTGGCGAGCACCCATGTCCGGTAATGACATCCCTCATGTCGTTCCACGTCCCGAAAAATAGCTTGTGTACCCCCACGATTGGCAAGAGAAAGACCTTGTCCTCTTCCATAACCGAGGACTCTTGCATAGCGTCGTTGGTGCATTCAAGCCTGACCAAGTCCGTGCCTTCCACCAATGCAACCTCGCTGCGTCCGATGTTCCCGCTGGACCAAATGGAGATGACGTCCTCAAGTGGGCCTAGATCTGATAAGCTTTCCCCATTTAAGCCATCGGGACGCAGTTCTTTGCTGCGGCAACCAGATAATTCGTACGACCTTTACATTTTACAGAATGAACGATGAACAGGTTTGCCTGTCCTAAGTAGTACACAGATCATGAATTTGCCTTTTTGGAGTGGTGCCAGGTGCATTCCCTCTCGAACGTTGGTGGTGATACTTTTTTTTCCCCTGGAGGCGGGACCTCGGCCCGGAGAGCGGCTGCACGGGCCACTTGTGGCTGTCCATGCGAGGCGGTGGGTCCATGGTCCAAGAAAAATTAAACGGCCCACTGGCACACGGATAGATTTTCTCAATACTGATAGCGGCCACAGCCGTGTGATCGAAGACGTCTTTTGGCACTACTAACCTTTTAATGAAAATAATAACCTCATCTCGGGATTTAGATTGGTTGAGATGTTGCCGGTGGAGAGGCCGGGACTCGACTACGACTGCTCCGCTTCTCCCGCTCCCTTGCTCTCACTCCGCTCCCCTCCGCTCGGCTCTCACCGAACCCTAACTGGTTTCGCAGCCAAATATGCCTCCATGGGCTCATGTGGCAAAGGAGCTAGTCATTGAGTGAGCCCATGGACGGGCGGGCAAGGAAGCCTCGAAACTCGTTGGGGGGTGCGAGGAATCGTCGACGCTGAAGCCTGACAGTGGTGCTCTGACACAGTTTGTTACAAATTTAGAGGTTTTTTTATATATACCAAAGTAAAACTATCGATGAAACAGTTCCCACATGATACCTTTCTACTTCTTTACTTCAAACAGTTATCCAATCTACAGTTTCTAACAGCGAGTTAATAAACTGGTTAATAACTCGTATTATTAACCAGCTGTTGCAATGTTTGACTTTTCTACTCGGCGCTACGCGTAGAGTCAGATCACCGTATCTACTAGTGCGTCTCGCTCATCGTCCAAGAGCAACCCACTCACAATTGTCTCTCAGTTCAACAATGGCCATCGAATTGTCCCCTTTACCACTCCCTGCCTCCGCGGATCCATCCTACTTTGTCGACTTTGGTCGTTGAGGTCAAGAGCGTCAACCCCGGTGAGTTCACACCAGCCCAGTTCACTGAGGTACACGACGCACTCTACAAGGTTCGCAGTAAATCATCCTGCCGTGCCTTCCGTGTTTTGAATTCATTCCTCCCCACCAGCATGGTGCCCTCTTGTTCCGCAATGTTTCTCTTATGCCCGGAACAATAGTATGCACTCACCAAGGTAATCCCCTCTCTCTCTATCGCCTTCTCGCTCTCTGTCACCTTACCACCACCCTGCAGGCCTTCGATCCGCAATCCGAGAGCTACGGGCATGGTAACAACAAGACTCAATCCACAACCAAATCTATTCTTCACCCATATCTCAAGACCATCCCTCGCGTGCCCCGTGTTCAACTCATCGGCAACGGTACCGTGACTGATCACGAAAGCCTCGCCACCGTTGCCCTCAAGCCTCCCATACGACTTTCCACAAAACCCGTGTCTCCGAGGAGGATGAAATCAAGGGCTATACCCGTTTCTGAGGCCGGTGACACGTGGGATGCAGCTTTATCCCCCTTCGCGTGACCACGCCTTATGGGATAACAGTACACACAGATGACCGTCAGACGGTCAGGTATGACGATGGCACCGGAGATGAGTTGTCGGTGCCACTTGGTACCACAACGTTCGTGTCAGGCAAGACCATGTTTGAGATCTTGTCGCCGGAGTTGAACAATCTGGCGGTAAGAGCCTCCGTGCGATATGCACCACACCCTTTCATCTGGATGGCGCCGTCCCAACTGGCTTGGGAATTGAGACGGAAGGCCTCGAGCTCCCCATGGGTGAACTCCCCGATTAGGAAGAATCCAAGATCAAGACGTACCCTTTGGTAAGGTCGATCCATGTCAGAAAGAGTAAGGATCACTGAAGGGCACTGTCGCATTCTGACAGCTGTGGAAAAACCCGGTCAAGGGGGGCCTCCACTTCCAAGTTCACCCTTGGGCCGCTCAGGAACTCATCGTCGAGCCTCTTCTGGCAGGCGTAAAACGCAGTGGGGCCCTGTATCCAGATTGGGGCACACATCAAGGATCTTGGAGAGGTCCGGGCGTTGTTGTACAAGATGCAGCGACTTGCCATTGCGCCACAGGTAAGCTGTGAATCACCCCATGTCCGGTAATGACGTCCCTCAAATGTCGTTGCACGTCACGGAAAATAAAAAGGCTTGTGTACCCACACGATTGGCAAGAGAAAGACCTTGTCCTCTTGCATAGCGTCGTTGGTGCATTCAAGCCTTACCAAGTCCGCGCCTTGCACCAATGCAACCTCGCTGCGTCCGATGTTCCCGCTGGACCAAGCGAAGATGACCTGAAATGGGCCTAGATCTTGATGAGTCCCCTTCCCCTTGCAAGCCATCGGAACGCGGTTCTTTGATGGCAACCGTGGATAATTCGTACGTGTAGGCCAATGACACGACGAACGAGCTTGCCCTTTCCTGGTCACACAAGATCATCAATTTGAGCATATGTATTATGCACGTCCTGCTGTCGAACAGTCTCAAAAAAAAAAAAACGTCAGCCTGCTCCATTGCAATTTCGATTCCACAGCCAACCCACACGCAAGTTTAACACGCGCCTTTTATACGTCTCGATTCCCTTGTGATTCGAATGGAAGCTTTTGGTTTCGAAATGCGTCTTTTTTGGAAATTCATTTTCTGCATCGTGGGGCGCGTTCGAGCTGCAGGTTGCCTCGAACGGAAGGCGACGAGCAGCGAGTGGTCTCATTTCCGAGCGGTAATGTCCAGAATAAGCTGTATTACAACATTCCAGGTATCCTGTCCATGATTAGCTGAAGAGTAGGTACGAGTGAAGAAACTCGATATCAATGATCATCAACTCGAAAGAAAAGCTGGAACGTGAAAAAAAGAAAGAAAATAATACTATGAACAGGAGTGACAGGCAAAAAATGGGGAACTAGCCAAACAACATATCGCGAGTGCCTATCCAGAGGAAAGACCTTCATAATCAAATGGAATGACAATGCGAGGCAGATAGACACGGACGAGTCACACAACGGAAAAGAGGAGGTTCCACAACATTGAAGATGGTCAACATATTCAAAAAATAGTTAATTATCTACCCCAGGTGATGGGGACCGCCGCACTCTCAGCCCCGTCACGGAGCAGACACGGCAGAGGGGGGAGGCGACGACGCTACGGATGGTATATCGGTCGGGCATTCACCAACCTCTTCCGCTGGGGAGGTTCCGAGTTCCGGGCTGGTTTCCGAGACTTGAGACTTTGTTTGAAGGTCCCCTTCGTTTACCTCTTGTTCATCACGAGCACTGCCGGCGACATTCTCGTTTGCGACATCGCCGTTCATTTGATCAACCTGTCCAGCTTCTCGAACGGCATACGCCGAGTCTCGGAATGGCCGTTTATCCAGATCACGGGAGAAGCTGTACAAGGAACGGATATCGTGGCCTCGGGCTTCGATATCCGTATCCGTCTCGGGCTCACCGTCGCTTTCGTCAATTGCAGTGCGGAGAGAAGAAACGGCAATGTTAGTGTTGTGCATGAATCCGACGACCGGTGGTGTGTGGTATGTCGGGGCAAGCGAGGGAAGAGGGGGCAGTGAGTATGTCCGGGGTAGGGGGGGAGGGAGGCTACGTCCTGGAATTCGCGACGCGGCTAAACGAGCCGCTGGGATAGGTGGCGTCGATGCAGCAGATTTGATCTTCCGGAGTGGCCGGGTGGCACGACGTGTGCTGCTACTTTTCGAGGAGGTGCGTTGAGTAGTTGATGAACTTTCTTCGGCAGTGGGCTCCTCGCCAGCAGGACCTGTAGTCGAGTCAACGGACGTCTGAGAAGAGTTGTCACCCTTGTGTACGCGCAGGTGCTGGAGGAGGTTGTCATTGCGGTTAAAACGTTTATCACACGAAGGATGAGGACACTTGAAGGCTGATCAGGAACGATTAGCACCTGCCTTCGGTGAAGATAATACGATCGGACTTACGTTTCTCGTGGGTGTGGATGGATCTAATGTGCCTCTTTAAATGCTCACCACGGCTGAAGCATTTACCACAGTCTTGTACTTTGCATACGTAGACCCTTCCCTTTTTACCCTCTACGCTCTCGGGTTCTGTTGCGGTATCCCCTGCGGTTGGTACGCGTCGCCCACGACTCTTCTTCGTCAGGTTCGGAACTGGTACAGGCGGTGCAGTCCGTATGCGGGGACCACGGCGCTCGGCGGTGAACGAGCTGGACGAGGCATCCAAGAAAGTATATTCTCCGGTGGGCGGTGACATGCGAGGGGTGATGGGTAGGACCTCCTCCATTGGAGGTTGTTCGGCTTCATCGACGACGGTCATGGAGGACGACGCGGCCAACAAAGGAGCAGGCTCCATTCTAGGAATCTTGGTCGATTGATATTGGGAATTCTGATCAGGTTCTTCGTCGGTCTCTTCGTCCACCGCTCGCGCGTCAAATGATCGTTTAAGGGTTGCCAGACCCTTGTGCTGTAGTCCTTCTTCATCCTCTGTATCGTCTTCCCTCCCATATTTTCCCCAGCGTACGGTCGGACGCCCACTGGTCTGGGATCGCGTAATTCTTCTGGCACTGGATGCGGAGTCAGGAGTTGAGTCAGATTGTTCGACCTGGTGAGAGGTGAACCGATGACCCGAGGGTTCGGCGTTATCCTGGTCAGGGACTAATGGATAAAGGGCAAAACTTTGCTGACCATTTTCTGCGGTGTATTGAGGTCGACAAGGGTTAGTTCTTCGACGAGAATGCGCTGCGAGACGCCGTTTGTGGGTTTTTCCATTTCTTGAGGGCCTTCCATTGTTTTTACGCTGCCTGATGGGAGAATCAAAACCGGACACTTTGCGGGGGCCGCAAGAGGATACCTGGCGAGAAAAGAAGGGAAAGAATGGGGGACAAGAAAGCTAGGCGCTGCAAAGGACGACAAGAACTGTTTTTTAGCGCAGAAAAGAGGGACTGGGACGGAACTGGGAGCGATGTGTTGATTGTCGGAGCCCCTGTCCAAAGCGGACGGACAGGGAAAAAAAGAGATCAAAAGACCACGTGTCCACGGGTCCACAGCGGAGTCCAGGACGTATTACTCAGCAGGTCCATGGACCACCGTGCCGATCTCGGCAACTCATTGCTTTTTCGCTCATCCAACCGCGACATACCCTGTCCGTGAGGAAAATGCAGATTTACCAGGATGAGCTTTCTCAGCTCTCCTGCGGCACTCGTTTTGGAACAGTACTATTTCACGAACCGCACGGTGACCCCGACCCGCACTTTCGCAGTTATCTTGGCGTCGTTCCTACGGCATCCGCGCCGAACACGTCGTGAATTCGTTCAGTGGTTATACCAGACAGGCACTTGCCTTTTCTTTCTTTGGCCCACGCCCCCCACTCCCCTCCTGCGCGTCGCCATCCAGCTCGATCCGACGGTACGCCACGACCTTTTCGCTTTCTGGAAGGTCTCCTTCACCTTTCATCTGAGGCACCTATTCGGATCTCTGCTTGCGAGAAGCATTTTTTCGCATCTAACCCATCTCTGACTGTATGAGCGCTGTTTCGTTGTTCGCGTCCAATGCAGACCATGTTTCTTCTCCACGGCCGCGTGCAACGACGCACATGCTTACTCGTTATCAGTGCCATCAGTATTCGGGTCCGTTGTCACCCATATCTCCATCAGGTTGGAATGCGCCACACTCACGCAGTGCTAAATTAAGTACCTTGGCGAAAAAGACAGACCTCGGGACGGAATGCGCAGTGGGTGTTTACGAGTCAAGAGACACTGATGCACTCCGCAGATCCGCGGTAGGTTCTCCATAAGGTGTGTCAGTATTCTCATGGACGGGCAATTATTAGGTCCGGTGGAGCACTCTTGGCTGACATTTCCGCAGGCATTACACGCGATTATGCATTCGCCGTTCCTCCTGCCTCTTATGATCGCTGCAATTTCCCTGGCACCATGATAAGGCTATCTTGGGATCACGCTGAGGACTGAACCAAAGGGTGCTCTGTGTGATCAATTATGCCATATCCCTGGTGCCTTTGAAACTGAATGACACCTATTAAATATCTCCAACTTTCAGCCCAATGGCGTGTGCCAGTGCCTTGCCATGACAGCCCGATTCCCCACGCGATCTTGCCTGTTCGTTGTTTAGCCGATGTGTATTCAGTTCGTTTACCCACGGAGCAAGCCGGGTACCCCAATCGGCCGTTTTGTAAAACTCGAACGTTTTGATTTTGTGTTTTTTCGAGACTGTCATATTGGTAAGTTCAGATAGTTTAATTAGGACTCATACGCGAGAGAGCTTCGCTGAGCTCGCCAACAAGGTTTGGCTGTATTCGGTGATCGGGCTACTCCACACCGCCCGGCAATTTGCTTTGAGGGTGCAAGTCGCGAGCGCAGAAACGTGCACAGGAGTTGCCTATTGACCAGGTATGCTTCCTCTGACCAGGGTTGGGATCCTCACACCCTTTGATCAGTCACACCTCGAGGTGGACCCATGCTTGCCACATGCATGCGATGGTGCCGAATTTGCGTTCATTCTCGTCCTGATGTGAAGCTGAGTGGTCCCAAAAAAAAAATACAGCACCCGCAGAATCTTGCCATATCTGCCAGCATCGGCGCTACGGATAGGCTTCCAGTGAGTCTCGCCATCGTCTTGATCGATGAGTGGATGCCCGTTATAGGGATTTCACAGTGCACAGGACGTGGAGCTTGAGCGGTATGAGACAGATCTGACTGAGGCTAGGATGAATGGCATTCATTCGGACCGAAACTGTGACTGGGTGGAGAGAGTGACTCAACGAGAGCCTGATGAAACAAGCTACTCCGCAGAGATCCGTACGGCGATGCGGATTTCCTGTTTTGCTTGATTCCATTCATTCATTGTTCTCCATGGCATGCAGCTGATGGGGGTTCTGCTTCCGGCGGTCACTTACGTCTAGTGGCTCGCTCCCGCGTTCGACGGCCGGACAGCATCAGATTTCGAGCATGGATATTGATAGCATCGGGAATACGTGTCAAAGTGGGAGGCACGAACAGCTGGAAGGACCCGCAGAAACACTAAATAGAAGGTTGAGCGGATTTATGAGATGATCGGTAAAATGCAGGGTTTCTTTGGCATTGACCGAGGGACATGTCAAATGAATTAATTGCCATCGATATATGCGATGGACGGCGCGATACGAAGGGTACATGAATAGATGACTCGACTAGGTGATTTTAGGCAGGGAAGAAAGGGTGACCGGGGGGGACTCATCGAAGCCGTCGGAATGACTGGGAGGGGATGGACAGGCTTCTAAGCCGAGAAATGAGGGGCGTGTTTGAATGGCCTCGAGGTTTTACGTCGCTATCGCAGTGGGACTATTTGCAAACGGGGTACCAGGTGAAAAAGGGACGAGATGAAGGGGACGGCAAGAAAATGTATGGGAGCGGAAAAGAGCGACGAGGAGCGTGAGATTTGCAGAGGGAGCGGATGGATATGGACGAGTACATAATGAGAGGCGAACAATGATAACGTTGACAGGTTTTACTATCAAGATCAAGTCGAGGGATCGGAGATGCATGGTTGCAAACTTTAGATTTGCAGATGGGGAATCCCATCTCGAATGGATGCAGAATGGTTGAGAGGTCGTCGTCGCCTCGTGCGATGATCACCGACATGGGCACGGTGTGCGTTGTGGCGGTACTTTTGGTACTCGAAGCACTTGGCGCAGAGGCTAACCCTTATGGAAAAGATACGCCGAAACTTCGTGTCCGTGAACTTGTCGAAGAAGAGTCAATAAGGATACACAGGCGAGTGAAATAACGCGCGGTAAGTACATTAAAACATCTTCTCCTCCGGTCGTCCCTCTCCCAGCTTCTCACCTGAGTCGGCGGTGCTTTGTCCTGTACCACCTAGCACACCGCCCACTGCGCTCTTGACAGCATCCTCCAACACCTTTAACGACCCTTGACGACCCCCCAAATACGATTCCCGTTCGCACATCGCGTCGAGCACCGCTGCTGTCAGACACTGCGGCGCCTCCCCGTCTTTCCCCGTTTTTACAATACTCCACAGCCACTTCGATCACGTCCCTGGTGCGCGTCGGTTCTTGCTCTTGGTATGACCAACAATTTCCAACATTATCAATTGCATATTTCCATAGAACGCTCCGGCCGTTCATCTTGGCGTCAGTTACGATTCACTAAATAATCTACCTATTCCTTAAAATGCAGCTGGACTCGAACGGTTACTCTGCTTATTTCGCACCCTCTCTCCTTTCATCCCAGCCTTGCCCAGGAATCGCCACAATGTCTGGCTCCCCATATCCTACTGCTACCCAGCCCCACTCCAACCCCCACCCAGCGTTTAACCACGCGCACTTTCCCCAACCCGGTCACTCGGTTTCTTCTTATCGTACGCATTCTCACCAGTCTCCCCTCCGTCAAGCAAGCCTGGGCTATAGCCCTTATCCATCAGACGTCTCTGCCGCGTCCCCCGAATCCCCCATCTCCTCGTCTTCTGCCAACGAAAGCCCCCTTCCAGAACCCCCCATCGACAACATGGACAACGACATGGCGGCCCATGTCGCAACCGGGAACGACGACTACTACCCCTACGCCACAGAAGACATCTCGCTCGGATATCCGTACAACCATATCGGCTCCCGTCCCCTGGTTCCCGCCTACACTCTCGACAGCCCAGAGTACTACAAGCAGCCAGTTTCCGCCCCGCTGCCCATGAATATCTCCCTCGCTATGGGTTACTCATGGTCACCCGAGACGAAGAAATTCCAGCCGCTATATCCGCCGATACAGCAAATCCAGCGGCAGCATAGCCCCGCAGAGTATCCTGCCCAGCCACCCGTCGCGGGTCCCGTGCATACTGCCACAAGAACCACCTGTGGTAGCGCGCAGCCTTTCGACCAGGCAATCGACGAGCCCGATCTTGTTTATCCACAGCTTTCCTCCCGGCATTATACTACTGCACCCACACAATTAACGCAGCAATTCTCCCCGGCGTATTCGCTTCGGCAAGGCGTCAGCATCAAACAGGAAAATGACATCTCTTTTCCTGACCTATACAATCGCTCAGCCGATATTGCTGGCCCTAGCACTGGCTATGGAACATTTCGGAACCTCTTGGACTCAGGTTCGCGTATTTTCATTTCTTGCAAAAATCCCAGGGAATACTAACCACCGATTCCCCCAGCTCCCACCGACTCGTCTCTTGATCTTGCTCTGCAGTATGGCCATTCTCAGACCAATCAGGCCTCGATGAACGTACCCGTCCTGTCGGCCCCTGTACCCCGACATTCAGCGTACTTTGGAACGTCGCTGGTCAATAATTGCGAGCGCACGTGCCAGGAACAGGAACAACAGCAAGAGCGACATGCTTTGAGGGTACGATCCCAGGGCCTGCAGGAACAACGAACCGTCCGGCCGGCCGAGGTATCCCCTATCATGGGCGTTGCGGAACTACCAGATGGGGGCGACGAAGATGCTGAAGGAGAACCTGACGTTGAACCCTTGAACTTTCACGGTGGCAGCACGACAAGTGGACATAGTACGGTGGGAGTTTACGACTACACGAGAAAGTTTGCTCGAGGGTCGCATTCAGGGACGAGCAGTGGTGAAGATGCGGACGAGGTAGAAGAACTCAACGGCCGTGACCTTGACTACGATTACAGGGCAGAGGAGGAGGATGACGCTGGCGACGGCGACTTTGTGCCATGCAGCCGGACTACGTCAAAGAACACGCGGAGCTTACGTCCTCGATCCATAGCCGGTAGAAATCCGGTGCGGTATCATCCTTATGGCGCAGATGTCTCACCCTCTGCCGTCAAGGGTTCTCCCAGGTCACCTCTCATCTCTGCCTCTGAAATGTCACCCGCTTCTTCATCTGGACAACCGGGGAAGGTGCGGAAGAACGCGAGGACCCTCCCTATTCCTGTCCCCGTTCCAAATCTCACGAAAAAGTCAAGGGGCCGACGAGTCCCGACCGTGAGCGGTGCGAGCGTTGGACGTAGCTCAAGAGATGCAGCGCTGGGCGCTCGCATATATCTCTGTGACGTCAGCGGATGCGGGAAATGCTTTGCCAGAGGAGAGCATCTCAAGAGACATATCCGAAGCATTCACACCTATGAGAAACGTGCGTGGTATACACATTTTACACGTCATATTCTACTAACCTATTCCGCTATAGCGCACAAATGCCCATATCCTGGGTGCGGTAAGGAATTTAGCCGACATGATAACCTGGGACAACATATGAAAGTTCATAAGGATTTTCCAAAAGTTATGGAACGCGTGAGGGGCGGAGAAGCATGAGATCCCAAGTACACGCTGCAAAGGTTTGTGCATGGGCGACGGTCCGAGGTCATATTGGACACTCACCCGCGACGTGACGGCAGTCGGACTTTTGACAACTGTGGACATTGTGCTTTCCTTTCTATCCCTGGCCTTCTTCTTATTCGTCTTATTTCCCAACATGCGGTGTTCATTCGTCCTCGTTATTATTCCTTCATCCCCCTTTGGACATTCTTCCACGATCCGCGCTGCCTTCGAGGCAGTCACCATTCCGTCTCCGCCACCCATTCCATGGTTTCGTGTGCGCTTGCGATATACCCACAGGCCATGCCGCCCTCGCTTCGCCAATTCTTGGTCTATGTTCGCCTGGGTTCCGTGATCTTTCCATGCTGCCATGCTTCCATCAACTCCTCGGTCTCAACATCGCCAGCGACGCCACACCTATCAAGGCAACTTCCGGATGCATATCCTCTTCTGCCTAGGATAGGCAAAGCTCGCAATTAGGCCCTCACCCCTTCCAACCATGCTCGTGCTGGCTTTTTCATGACACTGTTCCTATTTCACGACGACATCCTCCCCTCGCTTAACCGAGCACCGGTTGCAGATGCCAACGATTTTCCACGCCCTTTACGATCTTTTTTCCTGTATTTTATCACCGTTGATTAAGACGGTGGGGATTCTGTATCATTATTCTGCATCATCACATTCGGACATTGCCTTGACTTGTCATGTTGTTATTGTACCAATCGGTCGGAGTATGTAGCAAATACGTTATGGTTGTAAAGTATGATACGGTGTCTTGGGCTGTGTGTGGAGGATTTCTTCTCGCTGATGGCAGATTGGGTGAATGAAGAAACGAATACGTTTGACCGGAGCTAGCTGCAGCCTTGTTCAGTTCTGACATTTTCATGTGATATCTCGCGAGCGGCCTAGAACAACCTGATATGACCCAACTCGGTGACACCCGATCAGAGTGGTGCGCTCTCAACTTCATTTCAAGGTGGGACTCAGCGAATATTTCGTTGCGGCTGGGCAGACGGCAAAATGTCTCGGCGGAACTTGTCAGCTGCTAGGGAGAGGCACTGTATTACGATGGCTACAATCGGACGACAAATATATATGGCAGTGATCAATGGACTTAGCTGTGGGGAAGACATAATGAGTCAGATGACTGACATTGATCGGGTGTGAAAAAAAGAGTAGTAATTACCAGACAAAAGGGAACGCGATCGGGGTCAGGAGGGGAGATAACGGGGATAGTAGCGTGATAATCGTCAACGAGTGTGGGCATATTATTGGCGGGGTTCACCGGGACAAAGGCCGAAACGACCAACGGCAACTATGGATCATCTGTCATGATTGCAAAGAATTCCTGCTCGTTGATTTCCCCATCTTGGTCTAGGTCAAATTCGTCTATCATCGCTTGCCTAAGGAAAATGGAAGAGGAGAGGTGAGCAAATATAGAACCGCAAATGGAGAAATAATCGCAGTTTTTTTGGGGGGGAAATAACGGTGAATAAAATTTGGAACGGCAAAAGGAAAGACGGTCGCACACTGCCGTGCACTGAAACAGGGTATTGGGCTCAGGTGCTGCGCATAGCATGTTGCGCCCCAAGTGGGAAGAGGATGATCACACTCACAGCTCATCGTCCTCTAAACGGTCACCAATTTCCTTGGCCACTCTTCTGAGGTTCCGCAGACTAATCTTGCCTGTATTGTCGTCGTCGAACAATTGGAATGCACGACGGATCTCTTCCATCGGATCTCGTGCGAGGATCCGCTCGCTCACTGGAATCCGAGGTGAGTACAGGATGACGAAAATGGGAAAAGGGCAACGGGGGCCGTGAGGCGACTATCAAGGAAACTGCCGACTGGACGTCATGGCGCGAGCGTGCAACAGGGCTGGTGTGGGGCGAAGCAGATGTGACTCAACTGATTTTTGCAAAGTCCTCGAATTCCATGAGGCCGTGACCACTCTTATCGTGGTCTCTGAGTATTTTTAGTACTTCTGCCTTCTTCATGTCGAAACCGAGAGCGCGCATCGCGACCTTGAGCTCGTGGTAGTCCAAGGAGCCATCCTTGTCCGTATCGAAGAGCTCAAAAGCCTCTTTTATCTCTTGTTTCTGTTCGTCTGAGAGCTCTGGACGCGTATGTGTCCGTCGCTTTGCTTTCTGTGCCGAAGTGGAGTACATCGTAGAGGGGTTTTGCAGACGTTGTGTGTGATGTTTTCGAGTCGAAGCAAGAGACAAGAAAACATGGTCACGTGCCCATAAACGCGTGTAGGACCCTGAATACCACTATAATTGCTTCCTCACGCTTGTTTTTTGGCATCAGCCTGCGTCAAGTTGAACGCTGCCCGCTCTGATGCCCTACTGCGAGCGTTGCGACCGCGATTTCCAGTGTACCAACAACACATCTCAAACTCTCCCAGTCACAACGTCTGTGATGATTGTGATGAGGACTTTGACTCATGGTGGGGCCTCAAACAACACTACGTCCAGAGCTCCAGACATCATTACCGTCGCCAATGCGACACCGAATTTGAAGACGACGACGACTTGATCGACCACTGCCTCGACGAACACGACTACTGCGAGGAATGTGACCGGTTCTTCCGGAACGCCTTTGGCCTGCAAGAGCACAACCGACAGTCTCACCACTATTGCGTTGACTGCCGGCGTTTTTTCAATTCCGAGAGCAACCTGCGTGCGGTGAGTGCCTTTTGCAGTTTATTGTTCTCGACAGCCGATTGACACTTGGCTCAGCACCTGAAGTCGAGCGTGCATCGTCCAAAGAATGTACTGTGTGCATTCGAACACCGTGGTTGTAGACAATCGTTTGTCAGCAAGTCGGCAATGATACTCCACCTCGAGTCTGGGTCATGCATGTCCGGTGCCGATCGCACCATGATCAACCGATGGGTCCGACTGCAGGACCGTAATAACATTGTCACCGTTCCGTCGCGTCTCCTTACCAACGGTGGTGCTACCCCAAAGTATGTCGCCACAGAGCGGTCGTGGAACTGTTTTGCCAATGCGTACGAGTGTGTGCTCTGCCACGGCACCTTCCGGACGCTTGACGCCCTCAACCGCCATCTCGCGAGTCCAAGGCACGAAGAAAGATCATACCGCTGCCCCCTCTCGACCTGTCTTACAAAGTTCCACACACTCAGTGCCTTGTGCCAACACGTCGAGAGCGAGAGCTGTGGCGTGTTGAGGTTCAAGGCTGCCCAGGAGGGAATGGATGGGTTATTGGACAACATGCACAGATTGAGAATCCAGGGTGAGTGAGCGATGGATTGTCTCCATCAAACATGGCACTGAGTATGAAAATCAAGGTTAGCGTAGTGCAAGATCTTGAAAGTCCGTGACAGTTTCCGATGAACCTATATCCAAAGCTTGTTGGGTGGCGCCTATAGAGTTTCCATACGCAGATGGCCGCCCATTCATAGTTTTGTGCCTCGTGCAAGCACTATCAGCACTATAGCTCTTTCATTTCGTGTTGTCCCGTCGTGATGGTGAATTCGATTGATACCATGATCAGCACCCAATTGCGAGTCGCCACCGTCTGACAAGGTTTGGAAAGCTACCACACTAACGACGGCGTTCGCCCGTTGACTTGACACCGACCACTCGACGACGCCACATGAAGCTCAACCAGCGATCGCTCCATCTCTTCCATCTCCTCCCCTTTTTATGTCACGAGGTTGCCGCCAACACGGAAATTATCAACTTCTCGTCCTCTCGAGAGCGGACAGTTGATCTTCTCTTAGATGTAGTCGGAAATTGGTGCGTTTCCTACCACAGCTCGTTCGGGCGAGGAGGGGAAGGAGAGCTCCTCACACAGCTCTTGTTTCATCCCGGCCAGGTCAAAGCTCCATCCATCAGATAACGAGCGGCGATGGTCACTCGAACCTGCTGCGCTTCATACACCTCTCCATCAAGTGTGTGAACAAATCAACGAAACCGTGACTCCATTTGCGTGCCCCCACGAGCTGTGGGTCCTCCTAGACCTGGACGACGAAAAATGGGCATCCTACTCCACCTTCACTCTTCGCTTGTCCTGGCCTGCTTCTGTACGTTTCATTCATCGTTTTCTTGTGCTCGACGGATGTCTGATTTCATACGTGTACCCAGACCCCCGCGGATTTTGCGATTGCGATGTACACCACACAGGATCTTCTCGCCCGACTATCCGAGCGAGACCCGATCTCGACCTCGCCCGGGCGAGAGCGCACACACGCCCGTTCTTCCCCCCACACATCCTCAACACCACACACCCCCACCACGCGCTCCAGATACGCCCGTATCCGTGCCGTGCACGCGGGCGTTCCCACCCCTGGTTCTCGATCTCACCCGTCTCTACGTTCAGCGCCTCAGCCTCGCGTTCCCATTCCTATTCCTCACCCAGGCAGCGATGTACCGGCTCGTGTACCGGTCGACGAACACGGAAAGACAAGCGTGCCGTTCATCATCATCTTGGAACCGTTGTACTTGGGCGTGCTTCCGGCTACTTTACTACCCACCGTGGGCTTCCTCATCCCAATCGTGCTCGCCGCAGCCCTTTCTGCTTCACTCGTCATCGCTTATTTTGAACCGTTCGTACGACAAGCAAGGGCAGATTTGAATACAAGAATGACGGGAACGAGGAAAAAACGGTGATACATTTTCCGACCTCGAGGTTCAACATGCAGCTGGTGCATGGCGGTGGCTTGATCTACTCTCAAGGATCAATCAAACGTTCGTCAATTCAATACCCACTGGCGCAGTACATTCTGGTAGTATACTTAGACCGGTGATATCTCAACGCAATGTATGCTTGATCTGAATAAACCAGCCAATCAATCACAGGCACACATCCGATCTTTATGTCTTTTTCCACCATAGATTCCATGAGATCCTCGCCATTCATTCGATCTTGCATGTTCCTCCCACCGGGAATCGTGAGCCTCAAGCAACACCCTCCAACTCCACTAAATGAATGGCTGCGAGCCAGGCGAGGATGATCTCCACTCGGGGGCCGTGAAGTGGAATGTTAATGTTCAACGGCTTCTTCTTGGTGCTATTGGACACTTTTTCCGCCACTGCCTGTGAAGCACGTTCTTTTTGTCTCGCCGCAACCGGGACGAGCAAGATCCGTGCGCAGTCGAGTGCCTCGGCAAGGTCTACACGGGCTTGCTTGAACGGAGAGGGCGTGTCACGACCTGTGGCGTTCAACGAGGGCGTAGCTCTCCCTTGAGCAGCAGACGACGTCGAGGCGAACGGTGTAGAAGAGGATTCGGCGGTGTCACCCGAGGAGGAGGACATCACTTCGAACAGGGAACCCGATGGCGAAACGGGTGGTGCTTCTATCGCGAGCCTACCTGGCACCGACCCGGCACGCATCGCCGAGTGAGGCTGCACGCCGATTTTCCAACCCGACGCGAGACGCTCCAGCACTTCGATGAACTCGGCTTGAGCCATGGACCTTGGGGGAAGGAAGACGGGGTATCCTTCGAGCGTATCGACGAGAACGGCTGTGTGTGCGAATGTCGTCAAGAGGGTCGGCAATTCCGCAAGCATGAGCTGACAGATTAAAATAGTGAAATGGGACTCCACGAGTAGGGGATGGTAGGTGGTGAATATGGGCGGGAGGCTAAATTCGGTTCCCGCGAAACTTGCTGTTCCCCCGCTCTGATTCCCAGGTCGTGCCATCTCTGAGAGTAAGAACGCTATTTCGACCTTCCGAGGAAGGTCAGCAGGTGCGTCCCCGCCGACCATGGGTGGCGACCCTTCGAGCGTGTCAAAGTGTCCGAGGAAGCGCTCATGATCTCGAATGCACTTGCGCAGATAGCCACAAACATCCTCACGGAAGCTCTCCTCTCCCAGGACGCTTCTGTAAGCGCGTGCCTTTGGACCATTACTTTTCCCCAAAGGACCCTCCTGGTTGCCAATCTCGACACCGCCATAACGACCATTGACGAGATAACACAAGCGCAACTCGGTACCGTCAGAAGTTGAGCCCGCCTTACATACGCCCTCGAGTTTCATAATCGCGGACTCGATCAGATGCAGCGCATGCTGCAGATAGGTCGCACCCCTCAAGAATAGCAATTGAGGTTCGATGGGATCCGGTGCGTCGGGTGAAACAGATGGGTGTACCAAGAGCGGTTCCCCGTCTGGCCCTTCGATAGTGGACGCTTCCGTAAAATCGCTTGTACCACTGGGCGGTGCTTGGCCGTTGGTCTTGTTGGAGCCTTTCTTCTTCTTGCCACTCTTGCCTCGTGATTCGGATGGCAACTTGATGCTACGGTGTGCTGTCCGACCCTTGCGTACGGCACGGGCTTCCTTGAGGGCATGTGTAAAGTCTTTGGTAGCGAGGGTGTATTCATCGCGGAAACAATGCACAATGCCTCGTGTTCGGTAATATTCAAGTCGCTGCGGATGGACAGCAATGAGTTCATCCAACACCTGGGTGGTAGTGGATTCTGCCAATTGTCTGTTTGCACTGTTCCAACAGTCAAAGGGGTACATTCCAATCGTGGCTCACGTACCGAGAGGGTATCTTCTCGTGAAAAAAGTGTACGTATTTCGCATCAGCATCGTTGGGATCTATGACATGTTCAGAGAGGAACACACTGCAAGCGACAAGCAAAGACGTACCATGTCTGAGGACTCTTTCGGCGATATCGTCAAACACGCTCCCGCCCTGCATGACCATGACGCTGCTGGCGATCTCGTCTGCTTTATAAGCCGCGGCGAGCTTCTGCACGGCGAGTGCGCGCAGTCGATGTACGCGCATCGCACTCATGGCAACGTTTCTTCCACCACCCATGTTGCCGGAACTGTCAAGCCCAAAGCCTTGGGCAGTTGGCCATGTACCATGGGTCCCACCACGCATGGATCCCAGGGCAGCAGGAGAGAGTCCGGACGAAGCTCGCACCGACAGTTCAGCTGCCTCGTCAATCAGACGGCGGATTGCCGCTACATTGCGGAACACACCCGGATCAATGGGCGGAGGGGTTGGTTTGCCTGGTATGGGGTAGAGAAGTGGAGTCGAGGCAGCGGTAGATGACGCGGGGAAGGGGTTGAAATTGCGACGGGGTGAGTCGGGTGGTGTGTGGTCTGAGATTGCGTGGAAACCTCTATCGATTTCACGTGTGCGGGGAAGCGCACGCGCGTGGAGAGTTGAATGTGTGGAGATTGTGGAGCGGGAGGAGTGTAAGGATTGCGAGGGTATTTTCGCGTTAGAGAGTGTTGCGGGGTCGAGGTTAAGGACGAGAAGGGACTCGAGCAACTCGAGAGGGAGTTGGAGCCACGGACCCTGGTGACGGATGGAGGAAATGTGAAAAGACGGTTCAAGTCGGAGGAGACGGATGGGGGACTGACATGGTATGAGCTGATATATTTCCAGTGCTTGTTTCTGCTGATGCAAAGCACTGGAGGACGTTCTGCGTCTGGCTTTCGTGGTAGCGCAGAGGACAGGTCATCGGAGGCAACCTTGTTCGCCTTCTTTTTCTTTTTTCTCTTCTTCTGGTCTGTTAATAACGCCCGTTCGGCTGGATTAGTTTCGTGGGTTGGGGATGAGTCGGTGGGCGAGACGGTGGGCGACGGGGATGTAAGAAGGGCATGGTGAGACGAACAAGATATCGGTTGGGCGTGCACGCCGTTCGCGGTGTTGTCGACTGTCATGGTTGTGTTGTACTGGCGGGGTGTTGGTCAATCCTTCCAAATACCGGCCTGAGGCGAATGAGGACGGTTACCATGGCACGAGATCGAATTGATTAGATGCAACTTATCTACGCTACTTGACTTTACTTGGGTCGCTTGGGTCCACTTATTTTCTCTTTCGCGCGGTCGTCGGCCTCCTTATCAGCTTGGGATTCGCTCTACACCCCAGGTTGCCGCCTCGTGTCACCAACTGTCCATCTCGCTTCCTGTTCCTCGAGGGGTCCTGCGAACGCTTTCATGAGCCTACTAAGATTAGGCAACGCCGCGGCCACGCTCGCTCACATGGCCATGAGTCTCCCCCCACCAGAGTGACCTGGCGAGTGCCTCCCTTATCTTCAAGGTGGCGACCGTTGTACCTGGGCGCCATTCCCGGGTGCACTCGATATGATGATCCAAATCTCCCAACGTAAGGAGACTGCCCACATGACCTCTCCCATACTCCGCTGGGGTTTCTCTTCCCCACCATGCCGACACTATGACTTCTTCGACGTTCATCATTATATTTACCTCGCTGAATTTATAAATAATATCTTGTCTCGACTGTTTGACGATGCGTCGCGTTGAAGCGGATGTGGTAGTGCCGTGGACAAGAAGTCGGGTATGGTTCAACCTCTCCAAAACGAATCATGAACATGCCAAGTTGGCTATGAATTGGCCCAGGGGGAGGAGGTCTGTCGACCCACTTACTTATCTTTACTAAGCCAACTCGTGTGTTATCCCAAAGATAAGACGTTCTGACGCCGCAGAGTGCCCGACAAATTATCATTCTCAGGTTCGGTCGCGGCCTATAAAGAGGAGGGTCAAATTCCCAGATCCGTCCCTCCAGTGGCCTATCAGCCTCAGTTCCCCTTGCGCTTACTTCTGCCCCACAATATGACCCCTTCCGCACTGCTTGCATCCCCCACAGCGGTCCACAAGACCTATGCCACCAAACATGCCAATCTTAATCACCCCCTCGACCCTCTCACCCCCGACGAGGTCCGCATTCCGATTGGCCCTCGTCGTCCGTCACTAACACATCATTCGCACGTCCTATTTAGATTAGTGCAGTCACTCTCGCCATTAGGCACTACACCACCTCCAACACGCCTATCAAGGCTGTCCGTTTCATTACGTGCACTCTTCTACCCCCTCCCAAGAGGGACGTCCTCGCTGCACTCGGCATCCCCTCCATACTCGGCGGCAGGCTCGAAGCGCCTGTTGACATCATTAGAAAGGCCGAGTCTGATGTAAGTCCTATCATCGCTTCTTCATTCATGTCCTGATCCTTGACTAGTTCATCGATGTCATAAACGGGTGAGTCCTGCATCCCCAGGGCCTGAATCGCTCATACGACCGCTCTACACCAGAGGCTGCTATAATGCGGTTCTGACTCTCAACAACGACGAGTGGGATGTCGAGTCCCTCGACAAGATCCCCGAGGGCTCAGAACCCCAGATCACAGTTGAGGAGCTCACAATGTGCGAGGTCATCGTTCGTAATGACCCCAAAGTTCAAGCGCTCGCCAAGCAAGTCGGTAGGTACCGGGCCGGTCCCGTATTTACACCGCATTAACAGCCCTCAAATCAATGCAGGTATCGAACCCCATCAGATAGCTGCGGATGGTTGGGCGGTTGGTTATGATGACCGATTCCCCAAGCACCAGCGCCTTCAGCAAGCTCTTCTCTTTGCACGCTTCTCAGAGCACGAGAATCTATATGCACACCCTCTTGTCAATTTTTGTTCTTTTAGTTACTCTCTCGACCCCTTTTTTTGACTTTTGAGTGATTCTAGGATTTCATTCCAGTCGTTGACTCGGTGTCAGAAAAAGTCGTCCAGATTGACTTTCCTCCGAGATATAGGCACACCCCCGACGGATCCTACAAGCTCAGCATCGAGACGACAGAACCCCTTCCACTCTCGGATGAATCGTTTGCCAAGTCGAATCGCGAACGAATACCGCCGCCACTCATTCCGTTCGACTTCCTTCCAGATCTAATGGAGGAGAGCGACCCAACATACAAACCACGTGAAGACGTCAAGCCTTTACACGTCTTACAGCCAGAAGGCGTTTCCTTCACGATGAACGGACACGTGCTAGAATGGCAGAAGTGGAAAATGCACATTGGTGAGAGTTCCCCTTTTTTTTGTTGCGGTGAAAGTAATTTGACATGCAATGACCTCCGACAGCTTTCACCCACCGTGAAGGTATCGCGCTATCAACGATTACCTACAACGATGATGGAGAGATTCGACCTATCTTTTATCGTCTCAGTCTCGCGGAAATGGTGGTGCCCTATGGAACGCCCGAATTCCCTCACTCCAGGAAATTTGCTTTTGATTCGTGGGTTATCGAATCATCCAACGTCGAGCACTGACTTATTCAGCTTCAGGGGCGAATATGGTATGGGCACCATGGCTAATGATCTCTCTCTTGGATGTGACTGCTTAGGAAAGATTCACTATCTGGTACGTAAAGCGTGTGATCAATCGGAGTGCTCGCTGACTCGTATCACAGCCCGGTTCATACGTTACCCATTCTGGAACACCATTTACCATAAAGAACGCGATTTGCATTCATGAAGAGGATGCTGGTGTCCTTTGGAAGCACACTGACTACCGCCCAGGAGGCCGTTCGCACACCATAAGGAGCAGACGTCTCGTCGTCAGCATGGCCTGCACCCTTGCCAACTATGGTCAGATCATTCTCATTTCTTCTGTACATGTCCCTGACACACATTCAACAGAGTACATTTGGAACTACTACTTCTACCAAGACGGCAACATTGAACTTGAGATTCGGCTTAGTGGGGTTTTACAAGTTTACGTTGCAGGCGCTGACGAACCCAATCCTCACGGAACTGTCGTTGCACCAGGTGTCAACGCGCATATTCACCAACACATCTTCTCAGTCCGCGTGGACCCAATGCTCGACGGGATCCGCAACTCTGTCATTGAATCAGATATCGTTTCTCATGACGCGCCGACAGGTTCGAAAGAGAACTTTGCGGGTAATGCCTTCTACGTCAAGGAACGTGTCCTCACGGATCAAGTCAAAGACGGTGCACGCGACTTTGACTGGGCCGCCGACCGTCGCTGGAAGATCGCGAATCCGAACAAGACGCACTACGCTTCCGGGAAACCGTCGTCGTATCAGATCATGATGAAGGGAGGTTTACTTCCTCTTTTGGCGAAGAGTGATTCATGGATTGCTCGTCGTGCTTCGTATGCGCACAAGCCGCTTTGGGTTGTGAAGGACGTCGAGGGACCAAAGGGTGGAAGGATGTGGCCAAGTGGAAAGTATGTCCCACAGACTCGAGAGGAACCTGAGGATTCTGTTGGCAGATGGGTCAAAGAAGGACAAGGAAGCATCGATAACGAGGACATCGTGCTTTACCTCACTGTTGGTGCGTGCGCCTCACCACTTCCTTTTCTTCGCGCGACTCAATTTTTGAACGATCGCAGGCACGACCCACATCCCGCGCCCTGAAGACTGGCCGGTGTAAGTATCTGATTCCCGTTCGCCAACATCATTGCTGACCTTTTGGCTTCGCAGTATGCCCGTGGAGCACCTCAGCGTCCTTTTCAAACCCACCAACTTCTTCAGCAAGAACCCGAGCATGGACGTTCCTGGCACCAAGGACGTACACAGCACACGTGCCTTCACCAACGGGTACCGCAAGAATGGCACGAACGGAATGAATGGTTCGACCCCGTGCTGCGGACACTGAAGCACTCGATTCTGTGTATCATGCAATGTGCCGAGAACGTGTAATCATGCTGCTCTCCCTATGTGCTATTGATCTCTGGATGTATATATGTGTGCCCCTTTTTGTATGTACTAACACGAGTATATGTGTCTGCAGGCGTAAATTGCGCTCTTCTGATACTTTTGTCCTGTTGAAATTGACCCCGACAAACGGCCCTTGTTCAGGGTACTCCGAGACTATGCGTCCATGAGCTTGAACTTCATTCCTTGGCGTGTCGAAAGCCCAGCCTGTCGATAGGATATACAACGATCTCGATCTTTAGGACGAGATCGACTGTTAGAAACTCAACCCCTGCATGCTCGGACGCTTGACATCGCCCTCGAGCGTCCAAACGTCGCGTTTAAATGCACTCGCATTCTGCGGACGGGTTCCACTCGCTGGTGGCACATGTCCCTCTCCGGCATGGTCGTTCCCGGCATCGGCCCGTAGTGTGGGCCGAACGCCGAGAGAAGCACAGAGAGCCTTGTACCGGGAACGAATCTGGCGCTGTAATTTCGATATATCGATCTCGTGCTCTGTTGATGAGGAGGAGGGGGAGGGGGATTGTGATTGTGCCATGGAAGGGTTGACGGTTGGAAACTGGTGGATAAGATCGAGGAGATGTTTGATGTGATGAACGGCGCGTCTGGAAGAGCGGGGAGAAGGTTGGTGAGCATGGGCGCGATCGCCAAGAGTCAGTTGGTGTTCGTTTGCGATCTAGAGAGAGAAAGAAAAGAGAGACTAAACTGATCTTCTTGTCCACGCTGTGCGCAGATGGCCTGCCATGTCGACGCAAACCCTTCGTAGAACCCAATCTCTTCCCAGATCTCGAATCCTTTCTCCCGGCCGAGCGCGCGCCCCTCTATCAGGCCGTGGATGCGGCCGTGGGCAAAGCCGTCTGTGTAGCCGGCGTCATAGAATCTGTTGGTGGGAGGGGTACGTTAGAATTGGAGAGGAGAAAGAAGACTCGGAGCTTGCGGACGTCTGTTCGAGATGGACGAGCTCCTCGAGGTCGAAAATTTCTGCCATGTTGGAATGATATAAAGGAATCGCCGTCATCCGCAGGTGTAGCGAGATTGTTTGTTCGAATTTTACATTGGAGACACAAAAAAGTACATGGATGACTTTGGGTCAAGACTACGCCATCAGCAATGAGAACAAGAGTTTCGACACCTTTTCCTTTAGACTATCAGCGGATGTTCAAGCCTTCAGCTTAGCCACACGTAATCCGTACATCCCCCGTCTGGCTACTCTGGAGTGGTTATTCACTCCTCCATCAAAAGCCCAGCTCGCGTCCCTCCACGACCGTCCATCTCGTTCGTTTCGAATGGTGTAGCCTCGCAATAGCTTTGCGCCTCCCGGCTTTTCGGTACAAGTCAGAGTTAGAGTAAGCCCGTTCCGTGACTCGACTCACATGTTCTTTGAGATATCCAGTTACGTCCACGACGAAGCTGTCGATGACGATGAGATGTCGCGCAGGGTTCAAGGCGGCGTATATGTATGTTTCCTCGACGGTCCACTCTTTGCCATTCCAGGCTTCGTCTGCTTCGGATGTCATGCTTTCTTTCCCTAGCGCTTTCTGTCTCATGTAGTGCCTGGCGTCATCGATGGCCTCTGGACGGGCACGTCGAACAGATGTGACTAAACCGAGCGAGTGAAGACCGTCGATGATCCATTTTGATGGGTCCCAATCCAGTTTGGATGGGCCTGACCTATAATCATGGGGAAATGTGTGCTGGCCAAAAGTGAGTGTCTCGTCGACAGGGGAGCGGGATGTGTATCTAACGTGCTGAACCAAACAGAAATATTACAAAGAGGTTTGCACGGCGGGCTGTCGATAACTCACGAAATTGTGGTTTCCCTCTCCACAGGTCAGGACGGCCAATAACTAGAAGATCGAGTTATCCTTGTCCGACCGCTGGTATAGGGGCATACCAAATTGCTCTTGGACGTGTCTTCGTCGGAGTATGGCTGCAAGCCGTTCCAGTGTGCTAACCTGCCGATCGTTTAACCAAAAGGCACCCGAGTCGTGTCTTACTCACGAATTTACGAGAAAGGTAGTATGCCAGACTTGGGAAGATATCAGATCGGAAAGCCGTTTGGCATGACTACACTATAGACTCACTTGCCAATCTGGTTACAAATCCTCCGTAGATGAATCCTCCGACGGGATCCCCCCAGGAATAGCCTAGGCACACCGGGACGCCGTAGCCGAGGATGAATGCGATCGGAACTGAAAAACCTGAAGGTATGCTCGGAGCAACGTTATGACGGCGTACTGACCATAGTACTTGTGTTGAAAACGGACGACTTATCATGCTCTAATCAGGACCAGAGAACGGATTTTTCGTTTTCTCTCACTCACGCGGATCGCTGTCGAGGTCTTCCTGGTCGACGGTGTTGATACGCTCGTACTTTGGTTTGAAGAAGATCCATCCCATGTGAGAATAAAAGAGTCCTCGTGTCGCCGCATATCTTTGGGTCGCAGTGAGAAGTCAATCTTTGTGCACCCTTTGGATGATGTCAGAACTCACGGGTCGTGAACAGGATCATCTGTGAACCGCTTTTGAAGCTCGATGAGAGCACTATAAGGTGAAAAGAATGGCTCACGTGGTGAAGACGATGTCGGAGGCACCTGCGTTCACGTCAGCTGCTCCTCTTTGGGACAGGGAGATCGTGAGCCTACCACCACTGAGTAAATGGTCAGCACGGTGGGCAATAAGCATGATCTTGTCCACGTACCTTGATGGATCCTTGGAAAGCGCTCGAGCCAAGAGCGACGAGTACCACACGCACCGGACGGCTTGCCACGAAGGCGCGATGGGAGTAAAGCCTGTGATAACCGATAGTGACGCTTTTCATCGGCTGGTGAGTGCCCACACGCTCGTTTATTCCCCACGCACTCACCCAAAGTCTGCCAACTGCCATAATATCAATGACATCCACAGGGTCGCGCGGGCGACGCGATTCGGGGGCATCCAGCAAACCCCTAGAAAGGCACCAATGTGAACGGAAACAAATAATACAATGTTGCTCCACCAAATTTTTGCTGTCGGATGGGACTGTCGGATCGTCATTCTGGTAGAACCGTGCTCGAAGGAAAGATATCTCTCAATCTCCCCCTACGCTCGGGTGGTGACTTATATACGTATCAGCTCAAGTTTACGTCGCTGCGATTCCCCCTCGCCCCGGAAGCACATCGCGCCTTGACGATAGAAGCTTGAGATGCTTCCGATGTAGTAACTCATTCATTCATCACTTTGCCCAATATGAAGCAACTTTCGAATGGTTTCATCTCCATACTAATATCTTTTGGTGAGAGCGTCGCGAAGCTGTTATTGACCATACGGTCGCCGCAAGCCGGATCCGAATGGCAAATCTCAGACGGTTCGAGGCGAAAGTAAATTTGGGCCGACTCGAAGTATGGTGGCTCCGAAGCCCGCGTCTCTCCCCTCCGCATCGGTCCCTTCGGAGTCATTTGATAGTAGAGCTGTTCGCAACTGAACTCACCGGATGAATGCAACGGTCGGCACCCTCCATCGCCGGTGTGTTCTCATCGTAGCCCAGCCTATATGACCCTGTCATACTATTCCCCCCGGAATTCAGTACCAGGGTGATGGGCGATCCCAGGTACACGATTTTCTGGTAAGTCGCTCTCACCGGAGCCTTGCGTATGCGGGGCTGAAATCACCCCCCGATACCGAATAATATACCGATAGACATTGCACACGTCGGACGACTTCAAAGAACGCGCGCGAATCCGCCACTGTACTCGAAGTCGCGAGCGTCTCGTGTACGTTCTCCGGCTCGGGTCGGGTTGTCCGACGGAACCATGCAAACTTCCTGCAAGCGACTGGCACGGCAAGAGCCATGTCATTCAACAACAATCTCTGCACCCCCAGGCCTCTTTACGTAGAGATTCACACAACCGTTTGGTTTTGAACTCGCGACGCAAAATAGGGATGCTTCAAACCCTAGATTGGTTACCCTATAACTCTATGCAAGGGTATACAGATAGAGAGAAAGTCTAAAAGGCTATAGTATCGTAAGCAACTCGTCCACGTTTAACCTGGACTCATAGAACCTTACACCGTGATCCCATAATCCGGTGCATCGTCTTTGCGCTGGGGCGATCCAACGATCCTCTCACTCGCCTACTCAATCGCTCAGCCTCCATTCCAGCGATGGGTGAAGATGTTGTCGTGTCCGTATCAGTAGGAATACTGTTTGAAACCAGACTCCCTATCAGTATATGTGATTGGGATGCGTGTGTATGAATGTTGCTGAAGTCCTGTCGGGGCTACCTATGTCAGTGGCTCACTCGTTTGATAGGTCATTTGCGCTCGCTATTCAGTATCTGATGATACCCGGTCTGCGCCTGATATGTAAGTTGGGTGTGTTCAATCTGGTTTTCGCTAGCTTACTACCAGCAGCCTTGGTCAGTTTAGGTACCTTCAAGTTGCTATTGTCATTTATATGTTATTGTCACAGGTGCGGGAGAAGCCCGCGGCCGGAGATAATAATGGTGCATCTGTTTTTATCTATTCCCGAGATGTGATGCCTTGGATTTCTGAGTCCTGCAATTATATGTCGACTCGCCAAGGATACAGCGGTGGCGGAAGACGGTGATGATTCCATAGTCACTATGCCGCAAGAGTTCGTTTACATCCACTGTCTTTTGTGTTGTGTAAACTCCCAACACTACTTTAGACAATCCAGCACTCGGCCAGGAAGCTGGAACCACGATGATTGATGGCGCGGGGGTGACTGCCTGGCGACTCTTCCTTCAAGCGAGTTTTGAGGGGTCTCGGAGAGAAAGCTTGCGAGAAGGGTATACAGATAGAGAGCATGTCTAAAAGACCATATTAGATGTTATCGTGATTAATCCCTCGACGTTTCAGCCTGGGAGTGAACGGTAAGTAGCATACCGCGGTCCCGAACTAATAATCAGATGCATCATAGTGCGCTGGCGCGATCCATCAATCCTCTCACTCGCCTACTGAGTCGCTCAGCCTCCATTTTGCGTTCCAGCACCTGCTGTGCTGGCATGTCTTTCCGCCGCATCCACCCTCTCGTCGTCTTGCCCTCGCTCTCGGTGCGTTTCGCATGCAAGGCGGACAAGTCGACGACACGAGGCGATGAGGAGAATTTGATGACGTCCCGGTAAAGCATTTTCGTTTCAGTTGCGAGAGAGCGAATACTAAGTGGGGGAGACGGAAGGTCCGACTCTGACTCTTCGGAATCAGAAAGGGTCGATGGGTCCAAAGGTGGCGTGGGTGGTAGGCGGATCGGTTCTGGAAGAGGAGGCAGGGCCTGAATCTCCTTCAGTAGGTCCTGGCCTTTGAGATACGAATTCTCTGTCCGTAGGAACCTCACCGTTCCACGGAGAGCCTCGATCTACAAGCAGATGAGACGCTACGTCGTGAGCTTTGTAGCGTAACGCACCTGTTCTAGCAAATGAGAGGTTTCGACACTCCCTTCTATAGGGGCATTTTCTGACTCGGCAGGTTGATTACCAGCAGCTGTCGAACGAAACCATTGAGCATCCTCGAATAACCCACGGTGTAAACCTCATACCATGCCTCTCTGATGCAGCCATAGTCTTGAGCTTAGTGTTATCCTGCTCGAGGGAATCCAAGTCGGCCTGCAACTGCTCCATCGCCTCCTCATACGCTCGCTCTTGCTTCCTCGCTTTCGAGAGCTCAGACTCAAGGTCCACGATCGTATCCGTTTGCTTCTTGCTCGCTTCCATGCGGCGTTCCATGAGCTCAATCTTAACAGTAGACTCTTGAATTGTCTGGTCTCTCGATTTGAGACTGCGAACGAGACCCTGGATTTCATCTTGTAGCTGGACAGCTTTGCGCTCTGCCTCGACGTTGACTGCTGTGCTTGCTCGGATTTCGTCGACACGCACAATCCAGGGCGGTGTGCTAGTGACTGTGAAACGCGACCAGAGTCACGGAGAATCGACAGCACGGAAGAAGATACGTACTCTTGACAACGTTCTCTGGTTCGAGTACAATGGGCAATAGTTTATTGCACTCCCCTGCAAGCTGTGCGATGGCTTCGCCGACCGCTTCCCAGAAAGATGCACCAGGACGCAGCTCTTTTGCGACGGTCGACATGGCCGTTTGCTTGGCATACGAAAGTACCGTGGCAAGCTGGAACGAAGCCTTGGCACTTCGAGCATCGCTAAGGTGAGGAATGACTTGTTGAGCAAGCTGTGGAACGACAGATGAACAGTTAGTGTCGTGTTCTCGTTAAGGCGTGAGTGGTATTGGCGCACGGAGATACCAAAATTGACGAGGTGGGGGACGGCATTGGTCAGTGACTTCAGTTGACCTACGAGATGTGCTTTCATTGCCGCCGAGTCCTGGATAACGTCCTCCAAGCGTTTCGTGAGTTTCCTGTTTTAGGGTCATGAGTTTTGCTTCAAACAAGGGGGCGAGTGGTGTCAAGATACTGACTTGGAGAGGACCTTCGCACTTTTGCACTGGTCGAGAAGCTTCTGAAGAGGCTGGAAAAGTTCAGGTTCTGGATCATATCCACCCATTTCAAGAACCACATCCTCGTCTCGCAAAATAGCTGCGACCGATGTTTTGGTAAGACCGATCGACGCAGCGAACACATCAAGATCATGGTCAAACGAGAGAGCATATCCCAATTCTCGTTCACCCAAATCTTGGTCAAATCCGCTGAAGTAGGTCTCAGCAAGATGGTCGAACTGTGCTTGCAACCTATGCCGGATTAGTATTAAATCCTGTGCAACTTCTGGAGTAGTACCGGGCACTCACTTCATGATGTCACTGACGAATTCCACTTCGCGGAACTCATCACGTCTTAAGAGATCAATATGCATATCGATACGTTTCTCCATGGGAGCAATCTCGGGGTAGATACGGCCGATGTTCAAGAACGAGATAGGATCACAACGGCGAAGGATTGCAGCGAAGCGCTTGCATAGGATGGCAAGGACGGCAGCATGACCTCTCATCTACAACTCCGTGTCACGCGTGCAATGTTTGATTCAAGGAGCCATACTCACCTCACAAATACCAACAATAGTATCAGAGACATCTCCGTTGAGGGACTCGGGAAGTCCATGAACTTGTCCGACGACGGTGTTGATAAGATCGATCTTCAATCCAACCCGTTTGAAAAAGAGGTAACAACTTGTGGCATCACTGTCGCTCTCTACATAGAGTTGCGGCAGGTACGGCTATGTCACGACACTCAACGTTTTATAAAAGACGAAATGGAGGTTGATATCACCTGCACAATGCCGAGCAATTCCCTGCTTTCTTTCGCTTCCAGTTTGCGTATCTCGAGCTCAACGGTCTTCGCTTGATTCTTTGCAGCAGACGACTGGAGCTTGAGATTGAGAGACATCATCGCTGCTGTTTGTGACGCTGCTGTGGCAGACTCGTGTTGCGCCGTTTGAGTTTGTGCGCGCAGGTTATCAAGTTCGCTGGATGATATGGTCACAGGAGTTCTTCGCATCGAGAAACTGAGCAGAAAGTTACCTTTGGAGCTGTAACACAAGCTCTCGGAATTGGGTGATAGTGCTCTCCAGATCTTGACAGGCGTCTTCCAATGTCGATATCCTTTGCAGGTGCTCTCGGAGCTGGGAGTCCTTCGAATCTGTAACCAAGGATCAGCACCACACTTTTGTTGCGCGACAACATGACAATGCACCAATTTCCTCCTGCAGGGCTTTCTCTGTCTCGATGTGATTTTCTTCCAGTTCGTCATTAAGCTCCTTGAGGGCCTCAAGGTCCTCGATGGTGATACGCATCTCCTCGATTTTCTCTCCAAGCATGAGATTCCGCTCAGTGAGTTGCACAAGCATCTCTTCCGCTCCTAGTGCGTCATCAAGCTGGGCTTTTAGGTCATCAATCTGCGTTTCGGCGTTGGAGAGCTTAATGAGAGTTGTTTCGTATTGACCTATTGTAAGTGAGTGTATTAGAAGTAGCGCAGACAAGGAGTTGATGGACAGAGTAGACCTTGAAGATCATCGATACTCGTGATGTCCTTCTCCATCTCGGCAATGCGCCGGCGCTGTTCTTGTTCATTTTGTTGGGACATGTCACGGAGACTGAGAAGGATTAAAAACCGGGTGAGAAGGACGACAGCAAGTTGCGTACCGGATAAGTGCCTCCTTCAAACGTTCATTGTGCTTTTCAAGTTGAATATAGGCTAATGAAGATTTCGCGTTTGCTTCACCATCCTCTCCAGTCGCTGCCTCGCGGTCAATGTTATCAAATTTCAATCGACACACGTACTTACCACCACCCTCTTTTAGCACCTGCAACTCCACCTCCACTAGGGCTAACTTCTCCTTCACCTCCTCTAACTCTGCCTGCGCCAACTCTGCCTTCTCTTCCGCGACCTCTTTATCCAACATGACCATTTCCAACTGGTCCTGAGCATCGATTCCCCTGTTATCTGAGAGCTGAGCAAGTTGTTGGGCGTCGGCTAATTCGCGCCGGGTGGCAATGAGCTCAGTTTGGAGTTGGTTAAGCTTTGCCTGAAGTTTCGGACGAAGGGCGACAAAAGACTCCGCTTCAGAGAGGCGCGTCTCGAGCTCACGAATATGGCGGGCATCATCTGCTCGCTTAGCTTCCATTACCCGACTTCGTGCCCGAAGTTCTTGAAGCTCAGCATCTTCTGCTGTGCGCTGCATTGCTGAGTGAGTAGCAGCAAGAGTCACATGAAGACGAGACACACGGTAGCAATGGGTGAAGATGGCTCTCTCGTTATTGAAACTGCTCGCATGTGTCCAGACCCGTTAGTGAGAGAAGGGGAAGCATGCGCTGGTGCACCCGTCAAAGAAGATGATGGTGTGGTCTGAGCGGGAGGCAACAACGAGGCCGGTTCTGGCACGGCAGATCGCTGGAGAGACTGCAACTGGGGTTGAGACAAGGCAGTCTGAGGAGAAAGGGGTGAGAGTATAGTCGTGCTTGAAGTTGGGGCAACGATGGACGCTTCATGTGGCGGAGATGATGACGGAGGCGGCGCCGGTGGTGCTGTAGTACGTGTAGATGGCAGGGAAGGACTAGATGGTACACCGTCTGCCGTTGATTGACGAGGAAAGGACTTGCGTGGCTGGAGGGAGAGCGCCGGGATGCGTTTCACGGGTGAGGACGGTGGTGCGAGTCGAGATATATGGGGACTTGACCCTCCGGGAGGTGAGAGCATGGAGGTCCCCGTTGGTGGGGGTTTGACTGGGCTTGACGAGCGGGAGGCAGAGGAAGCAGCGCTAGTAGCACCAGAGCGTAATGCGGTTGACCGGGCGAGGCTGGTGCTGGGAGTGCGCTGATGGCCTACCACGGACCGCGAAAGGCTCGGCTGTGCTCGCTAAATGATATTCATGATTTCTGCCAATCGTTGTTGTCGAAGAATGAAGACTCACGTTCACTGGTGGCTGGTCAGGTTCAGCCGCGAGGATCTTGACTTGACTTGGGCGAATGAACACGCCATAAAGTGGTTTGCAAGAGAAATACACAACGCCTTGGATGGAACCATCGTTCTTTCCCTTTGGCTCGAAGAGTTCGATACCAACCCATTTGCCTGGCGCGAAGGAGGTCGTACCGCAGAAACGTACGATTCCCTTGCCATTTGAGATCTCTACGAGAGCACCGAATGGAGGGTCCACGACAGACATTCGTGGAGAATGCCCGGCCTACTTGTGTAGACCCAGTGACCTAGAGACAATAAAACGTAGTGGTAGTTGGTCAGTTAACTCGAGTCCAGGGTAGATGTCCCAGTGGCGGTGCTATGGACACCCTGTGACACTTCGTGACACCGATATCACGCCCGGCTTCAAGTCACCGCCGGCAACAGTGAGCAACCTACCGTCGACATCTTGGTCGCATCGGGATCCTGCCAACTCGTCGTTCTCGACAGCGTAACCAAAAACTTTGCGTACCTTACTGCTGGTAAACGCTCAGATGCAAAACGGACATCATCTACAGGGTAAGGCCGTCCGCGCATTCGCTCACGTTTTGTCAACTTGCTCTTCGCTTAGGCGTTGATTTGATCTCTCTGTCCGGTCTCGGAGAACGGACAGGCTCAGACATGGGATCCGATAACGTCACCGAACGCGGTTGGACATCCACGACCACCTCTGACCCGTCATCAAACCATACAACAGATAGGCGCGCTGAGCACACCGGAAATCACCCCAATGGAAGGCATCATGGCTCAGATGAAACACTCCCCGACCCTCTACCCATCATCCCCTACTGGTCTGCTAAACGACACCTCACCTGTGGCAATCCCGCGCCTCGTTCTCCCGACTCTGCCAAACTCTTCCCTTGGCGTGGTTCAGCCCCAGGAAAACTGAAGACCGCGAATGCTGCTCTCGTACTGTGTTTGAACATAGATGTAGATCCTCCAGATATCATCAAGACCAATCCATGTGCAGTCCTCGAGTGTTGGGTCGATCCACATACAATGCCATCACATAAAGCTCTGGAAGCCATCGGTACAAACCTCCAGCACCAATTCGAGGGTCTCAGTCTCAAGATCCCTTACAAGCCAATATTAGACCCTTCATACGAGGACCTGCGTCGGTTCTGCCTGAACTTGCGCAAACAAGCCAAGGACGAGACTGTTTGCTTCTATTATAACGGGCACGGTGTACCTAAGCCCACGCCGAGCGGAGAACTCTGGTGCTTTAATCGCAACTACACGCAATATATCCCGGTTTCGCTCATGGAAGTACAAAGTTGGCTCGGGTCTCCAGGCGTTTACATCTGGGATTGCTCAGCTGCCGGTAACCTTCTGACTAATTTCAACAACTTCGCTGAGCGCCGCGACCAAGAAGTGTTTACCACCCGTGGCGGGTATGTCGATGGCATGCAACCTTATATGAACTCTCTTCAGCTCGCGGCATGTCTTGCACATGAGCAATTGCCCTCCTGTCCAGAACTCCCCGCTGATATCTTTACTTCCTGCCTCACTTCCCCAATTGACATTGCCTTGCGATACTTTATCATGACCCATCAGCTGCCCAATAATATCACTCCAGACATGGTCATGCAGCTCCCCGGTGATCTCAAGGATCGACGAACACCGTTGGGCGAGCTCAACTGGATATTCACGGCCATTACAGATACGATTGCATGGACCACGTTTCCTCGAGATGTTTTCACCCGCTTATACCGCTCTGACCTCCTCATCGCATCTTTGTTCCGTAACTTCCTCCTGGCGGAAAGGATCATGAAGAACTATCATTGTACCCCGCACACTTATCCTGCCCTCCCCGCTACAAACACGCATACACTCTGGGCTGCGTGGGATCTTGCTGTCGATACGTGCCTAAGGCAGCTTCCTGAACTACTTGAAAAGAACCCCACAGCCGCAAGTGCTGCAGCGAACTCAGCAGGGCAGATTGGTACTAGCGGAGGACCGGTTGGTCAGCCTGGCCAGCGTGGTGCCAATGGTCCACAGGCCGAGAAGCCATACCAATACATACCAAGCAGGTTCTTTACGGACCAGCTCACGGCTTTTGAAGTCTGGATATCTCGGGGTGGCTCTGCACTCACGAAGCGAGGACCATTGTCACTCCCTCCACAGAGTTGTAGTGGAGGTTTTGATAGCGCGGACGCTACAAATGGCTCTGCGATCAACCTTGACGGAATCTCGACTTCTCGTGGTCACCAAACTGACCGAGATCTGGTGCCGCGCAAGCCACCGGACCAACTACCCATTGTCCTTCAAGTTCTTCTTTCCCAGCCCCACAGACTTCGAGCTCTCATCCTCCTGTCTCAGTTTGTTGATCTAGGTCCATGGGCCGTCAACCTCGTTCTCACTATTGGTATATTCCCATACATCTCAAAGCTATTGCAAGCCGCGGGTCAAGACCTGCGCCCTGTACTCATCTTTATCTGGGCACGCATCCTCGCGGTTGACCCGAGTGTCCAAGTCGATTTGCATAACACTCAAGGCTTCAAGTACTTTGCCAATGTTTTAGCCCTCACAGAGGACCATCCACAACATGCACTTCCTAACAGCGCTGAACACAAAGCCATGTGTGCATTCATCCTTGCCGCGGTTTCTCGGGACTACTACAATGGTCAAATGGCCTGCTGGAGAGAGCGTGTGTTTGACAATTGCTTCGACAAATTGGACGAGGGCGACTTTTTGCTTAGGCAGTGGTGTGCGTTAAGTATCGCGCAGATATGGGAAGGGAACGATGAAATCAAGGTCTATGGCGTCGACAGGGGTACTCAGGATAAGCTAATCCTGCTGTTGTCTGATGACTCGCCAGAAGTCAGGGCTGCGGCGCTGTACGCGCTCGGCACGTTCATGGGCGCTAGCGGGTCCGCAAATTCCGTGAAACAAGGGGGCGGGGGTACCGGAACGCAGTACCAGCTCGAAGAACGGATCCACTTCCGTATGGAAGTCGCCGTCGCCACGGGCGCAACACTTGCCGTGAAGGACGACGCGAGTCCAATGGTACGCAAGGAACTCCTTATTCTCATCAGCTGTCTCGTCAAGGAGTGGAGGGGGTATTTCGTGATTTGTGCATGGATCTACTGGGAAGAAGACAGGAAATGGCGTTTCGACCCAAGTGCACAGCCTCATGAAGAGGAAATGACCTCAGGTGCTGTTGCTGAATGGTTGGATGTGTTTGGTGACGACGATGGCGCACGAGAGGAGAATCGGGTTCTGCTTTCATCATTCTTCACAATCTTCGTAGGTCTACTGGAATTGACAACCGACCCATATCACGAAGTCGCCACCCTGGCTCAGACAATCGCAGACTATATTGTGGCTCTCCTCTTGGCTTCCCCGTTCTACCGCCTTGATTGTACATCCCTTGATGTACCACCTCCACAAGTAGACTCCAGAGGCGGCCCAGGCGGCACTCACTCCCGTGTTTCATCTCTCCAGTCATCGCCCCTTATGCAACATCCACCCTCTCCAGTGCTTTCCCGTCCGGGGGTGATCCGCAGCGAGAGCATGACAAGCACATTGTCTTCAGGTGTCACCACCACCCTTCGACGTACTTCCTCATTTGCTAATGCCCTCCGCAACCTCGCGGGCGGCATCGCCTTTCCGTCGACAGAAGATACCCGAGCCCCTCCCTCTCCAATTCCACCTCAGTCTCGTCTCGACTTCCTTGCTGCTTCCAGACCACCCTCACCAAACTACAATGTTGCACAATATACGTCACCTTATTCTCGTCCGGCTACGCCAAGCACACTGAATTCAACAATTGTTGCATCGTTACCCCCTTCACCTACACAATACAGATCGCACCCCGATTATCTTCCCTCACACGTTATGGAGGCGCTCATGGAAGAAGACATGGTGCGACTGCGCTCACGTCGGCGGGTAGCGACACATGGCAGAAGAGGCGGACCAGGGTCTTGGACCAGGTGGCGATTTAAGCAGTCCGAGCGGGAGTGTATTCTCAGTTGATTCAAACGGGAACAATGTTCCGCTTGGATGCGGAACTGGGAATGGACTTCGAGACGTTTTGCCATTGAAGAGCTCATTCTTTGATTGGTGCTGTGAGTATTTCAAAGAGCCGCAGATGAGGGTATGTTGTATTTCCTTATGCTCTTCTGCCCCTGCTCACTTTTCAACTGACCTCAGCAAGCGGAAGCCGACGAGCCTGGAAGCGTTCAATATAACTACCAGGTATGGAGACAGCAACGGAACGAGCACGTGATTGCAGAAACACAGTTACAAGCACCCTTGGCGCGTGAGTTATGTCTTCGGGGCTATATCTATATCGTTCCAACTCAATTGACACGATTACATCCAGAGACTTCCCGATGGGATCGGCCAGTGGCCAATCTACAAGTCAGCAGCAACCCACTTTGCATGACTCTGCACGCTTACGATCCTCATCTCGTCATCGCAAATGACACGGATATGATCAGGTTTGTTCGATGTCGTTCTCGTAAATGGTCCTGTAGTGAATGTACTCTAGCGTTTGGGACTGGTCCCAGCGGAAGCGGTTGAACTACTTTTGCAATGGAAATCCCAGAGGAACAGGCATAACGTCATTACATATCATTAACCAAGATGTAGGGGGCATCATCATGGCAGGTTCAGGTCTGTTTGTTTCCCTTTTCGACTCATCGTCTTGTTGAAACGCATTTGCAGCCGACGGGATCGTGCGCCTATATCGTAATTACGATTCAACTTTGGACCAAGGCCCATTGCAGATGGTTAGCTCTTTCCGAGGTCTGATCGACATGATTAATGTGCGGAGGGGAAGTGGGCTCATCATGGATTGGAAACAATCTGGAGGATCTCTCCTCGTGGGTGGTGATTCAAGAATTATCAGAGTTTGGGATGCACATACCGAGTCACAAGTTCTGGTAAGGTCTCGGTAATCGATCGAGTACATACTTCATTGACCTAGCAATTTAGGACTTTGGACACCAATTCAGAGAGCCCCGTCACCTCCATAGTCTCTGATCATGGGTCATCGTCGACATTTATTGCTGGCTTTGCAGACGGCGTTGTCAAAGTGTTTGATCGCCGTCTTGAGGAGGACGATGCCGTGGTGAGATCTTACCACGAGCATCACGCATGGGTACAGAACGTCAAGTATCACCCAAGGACGGGTAGTCAATTCCTTTCAGCGAGGTATGTGGTGTTTATATCGGCGACGAGCATTCAAAATGGACTATCTACAGCCTCTCCGGCGAGGTACGCCTATGGGATACCCGGGGTTCTGATCGCGCTACCTATGCATGGGACCCATACCCTGCTGGCTTATCATGTTTCGATGTTCATCCCCAAACCGGCCTTTTTGCTACGTACGTAAATGTTTTCTTCGTAGGGGTGTCGTTAGGTGACATTGGAATAGCACATCCGCTCTCACCCCTTCCAACTGGAGACACCAACGTCTTACGATACATTCGATATCCGATCCCAATCTTAGCGCTTTGACCACGCTCGGTCTTCCTACTGGCCTTTCTGTATACCCAACACGACCGCCATCGCCGTACATCCCGAGATTTACCTCGCTGTCTTTCCATCCCATGGAGATGTTGTACGCCATTGGACAACCTGATGGTTCTGGTACGCTTTATGTTTGCGTATTTCATGTCCATCATGTCTGATGACATACCACAGTTAGAATCACTGGATGCAAGTTCAACTAGAGGTAAAGTTTGACACGCACATTGCAAATTATCTCACCGAATCTCTTTGATGTTTCGAAATGCCATCGCACAATATATCCAATGTACTAAAGCGCATTATTGCATCTAAAATGACATACCACTCTTCGCATTTCTGCACTGAAGTGTTACTATACACCTTGTAAAGTGTGTTTGATAGTATGAGTTAACAAGATCCGATTGTTGCGTGAACGGCCATACTTATGACACCAACCACCTCCACTGCGACGTATGGGGTCGCATCGTATCCTCCTCACCGCGGGTTCCAATGCTAAAGGCCAATTGGGGATCGGCTCCTACGACGATGCCCATACATTCGCGCCA
Source organism: Boletus sp. NGJ (assembly GCA_019096195.1). Classification (NCBI taxonomy): domain Eukaryota; kingdom Fungi; phylum Basidiomycota; class Agaricomycetes; order Boletales; family Boletaceae; genus Boletus; species Boletus sp. NGJ. The sequence continues at coordinate 68,965 of JAGTXK010000197.1, forward strand.
TGCCAATTCGCAGAATGTAAACCAAACCAACTCCCCGAATTCACCTCCAGCATCGCTCATATCGCATGTGGGGCAAACCACACGGTCCTGCTGCTAGAACACCTCGATGGCTCTACCACTCTATGGGGTACCGGAGACGGAAGGGGAGGCCAGCTCGGGCCTGAGTACCGTCGCGAGGAACCAGACCCAGCGCCATGGACGATCTTCCACAAGCTCGTCCTCCCGCAGTCGGCTTCGAACTCATATGCCTCTTGCGGGTACACGTATAAATGCATCGCTACAGCGTGGGAGACGACGTACGTCGTACTCTCGTGTCCCGGACGTTCGGACGTGCTGCTGTCCATGGGGTCGAACGATTTCGGAGTGCTGGGTGTTGGAGAGGGAACGGATGGGGATGGGTTGGTTCCTGGCGAACCGCGGCTCGTCGACTTGGATCACATCTTCCCGGACGACTCTGGACGCCATGCACAGCCCCGAACGATATGTGTACAGTCACTTCATGCTGGTCCACGCCACGTCGTCGCACGGCTCGTTGTGGCGAGCTCTGATGGGTCGTCCTCGTATTCCCAGACTGTCCTCGTTGGATGGGGTGCATCCAGACATGGTCAACTCGGGCAAAATGGAGGGGTGCGATTCGTTGCTCGCCCTACTCCCCTACCCATAAACATCCACGAGGATCCTATGGTCGCATGTGCGCTGGGGAATCAGCATACGGTCGTCTTACACGAATCCGGTCGCATATCAGCCCTCGGGTCGAATAAACAGGGACAGATCCCGTCATTCAAATCTCGAAAGCGCATCTGCAGACTCGGGTGTACGTGGAATGGCACATATATGCAAGCGGTCGATGGTGACAAACATGGCTGCATGCTTTCGACTGGTAATAATGCCCAAGGGCAGCTTGGTCGAGGTGATGCCGTGGAATCTACCTCTACAGTCAACGCGACTGTCAGCCTTCCTGTGGATCGTGCCATATCTAGCTTCGCTTGCGGGAGTGAACATGTCCTAGTTGCGATGTCCAGCTCCGCACAGGAGGGCGACTCGGTCCATGGATGGGGTTGGAACGAGCATGGAAACATGGGATTGGGGTACTTTGGGCAACATTAGCATTCCAACGCAGTTGTGGCCAAGGGGAAGCGTATAACAAATACCCGCAGAGGGGTGATAGGCATTTGGGCAGGTTGTGCTACAAGTTGGTTGCTCGTCGAATAAAAAACTACTAAAGTTCGAGAAACACAGGGTCGCCCCTCAGAAGTACCAAAGCACACATACGACGAAACCGGTGGCTTTGGAGGTTCCGTGAGGTGCAACTAGTTTGCGTCTTCGTCGAGTAGGCCCATATCCTGGTGAATCTGTCGAATTGTGGTTCCCCTGATAGCGGCCAGCTGTGGATGAAAGGTGAGTATATGCGGTTTACTTCACCGAGACATTGTACCCTTCCGATGAGGATCTTCGCCAAGGAAACGTAAATATCAGTTTGGAGTCGCACGGAAGAGAATCCATTTTAAACCTGTGTTGCATCCTTGGCTTCATTGTAACGATGAAGCAGCTTGATATGTCGTGAAACCATGTCTTCAGCGTTCTCGTGTGGCCTGAAAATGTGACCAGAAATGTCATATCATTTCCCCGGGTCGACGCGATGCACACATACCCAAGTCTTTTCTGCAGTTCGTCTATTTCTGCCTGAAGCTTCGCGACATATTCCTGTTGTTTCTGAATGACAGTCACGTCATGGGTCGCTTCTACTCGATGGACGTTTGTACCTTGGCAGATGTGCGTGCATACATCATGGACGTTGCCAATTGCTTGACGATACTGGTACCCCGTGAGCTGCAAGTTTCGCTCGTTAGATGGATGGAAACGTGCATTGAGTGGTATCAAGGGAGATGGACACTACGCTGTGAGGAGAAAGGATCGAAGGAAAGCGTGACAATTAATGTAGATGTAACCAGGGGTTAATGACGCATCGGGGTAAACTACACCAAACAGTTTGTAGCAATATTAATATTGGATAGTGGGGCCTTCTACTTGGCGCCTCAATTCGTTCGACATGGCTTGGAGGTGCTCAGGAAGAACCAACATGGAACTCATCTCCAACCTCACCAAGCATGGAATCATTACGACGGATCGAGTTGCCGATGTATGCTTTTTCACAGGACTCAGATCACCTAGACGCCCCTAGTAACACTCACGCAGGCGATGTGTTTGGTAGATCGCGCCAACTTTGTCCAAAAAAGATTTCAAGCATATGAAGATGCGCCTCAGTGCGTCGAGTCCCTTTCCGTCTTGTTGACTGACAACAGGACATGTATTTAGATCCATCGACCATGGTGCAACTATTTCTGCGCCGCATATGGTACACCCGATCTCTCGTGCTTCCTTGTAACCTGACTCGTCGTACACAGCATGCTCATGCCTTGGAAAACATGCTTCCTTTCCTCCACCCCGGGGCAACCGTCCTTGATGTGGGAAGTGGCTCAGGCTACCTCTGTGCTGCCCTCCACCATCTGGTCTCTCCGTCAGAACCGGGGGCTCCTCAGGGTAAAGTCGTTGGCATAGACCACATACCTGAATTGGTTGAGAGGTCTAAAAGCAATTTAATCACCGATGGTCTGGGCCCTGCCTTGGATGAAGGTAGGATTCTTTTGGTAACTGGGGATGGAAGACAGGGTAGGCTATCAATATATCACGTCTAGTAGAGCTCGAGATAACTCAGCTCACGCACGTACCTTTGTGTAGGTTATCCTGATGCTGGTAAGTGCTACCTACTCGCATTTTGCTCGTCACCTTTATCTTTGCATATAGGGCCATACGATGCTATCCATGTCGGTGCTGCATCCGAGAGGCTTCCTGAAACCCTTATCAACCAGCTCAAAGCACCTGGAATAATGTTCATACCAGTTGGCACATACAATCAAGCTATCTGGCAAATCGAGAAAGATGCCATGGGCAAGGTGACAAAGCAAGAGCTGATGGGTGTTATGGTCAGTGTCAATTACTATCCTCGTGCTTTCGATCCCATTGAATTTTATGACTTGACACTGGGGCATTAAACTAGTATGTCCCTCTAACCGATGCAGAAAGCCAAAGGAGGGGATACTGAGGCAAGTGAGTGGGTTCACTAGGCTTAAGTGGAGTCAAGATCAGTGAGTTGGGTTCTTACATGTATTGTCATTTCACTTTCATTTTTCGGTGTCTGGGCATATGCGTCGACAATTTTGTAATGTTTGAGTCGAGTGGGAGATTGATATCTTAGTTTAGCCTTTGAAAATGTATCTCTATGAACTTGTGAAACAACAGATGGATTGGTCGATAGGTCCGTCATACAAAACTACTTACACAGTCAGATATATAATGATTTATAAAGAAAGACGACAAAGTGAAATGAGCACACCCGAGGCAACAACAATAATATAGACGAGGTAAAAGATTCACTTCCCTTTTCATGCGATTTTGACTGTGCGAGGCTACACCCTAGCCTTCTTGGCGACAATTTGTTCCTCAACTTCGTCGTCGTCGTCGTCGTCGTCGTCACCATACGCATCCCCATCACCAAGCTCATCAACGCCTCGTTTTGAACCCGCGACAACCGACGAGAGGTCAATGGGGTTTTCTGCTGACCCTTCTTTGTCTTCATGGTACTCTTCATCCTCCTCATCCTCATCCTCCTCCTCTTCCTCGTCATACCCCTCGGTCCTCACGGTGCCGTTTTGCTACGACCAACCTTTTGATTAGCGTTGCACATTTGCAGAGGAGTCAATGAGCGTACTTTGCCCAGAAGGAGAGCGGTCATCTGCAAGAACGATAAGGACGTCGCTTTATGGGGAACAAACACAGCCCTACATTGTCTGGTCCGCCTTCACCCACCGGTTCGTTGCCGTTGCCGTCCTCGTCCTCGTCTTCCTCAGGCTCATAGGTGTCGACTTCTTCCTCGCCCTACAAGTACCAGAGGTCAGGAGGAACAAATTGTCACGAGCTTGATGGAGAAGGGAACGACAGAGTACCTCTATCTCATAAACGTCGCTTTCTTCTCCCTCGTCAAATTCATCTTGCTCCTCCTCTCGGGCAATAATGGGTTCGGGGGTGGGTTCAGCGGCCATTTGTTTTCGTTTTTCGAGAGGATGTAGCTGCGGGGGGGGATAGTCGTGGGGTGAGAAACGTTGCCGCTGGGGCCGAACGGTGAGCCGTTTAAGGTCGGTGGTTGAGCGGGCCGGAGGAGGGAAGAGCACCACCCCAAAAAAAAAATATGAACACGACTTTTGGAACAGGAGTTCAAGTCGGTTTGGTCGTCTGACGGAGCTGTCTGACCCGAACGAGGGAGTTTTAAGAGTTGCAAGTAGCGTCTCTTGATGTGACGGGAAATCGCGCAAAATGAGTATCAAAATAACGGCAGACAGCAACGAAATTGGAAGGAAAGGACTCACAGTCAGGGAGGGATGCTGACGAATTGCGTCGACGAACGTTGGTTTTGGTGCCGAGGACCTGCCATATGCATGCAAACAGTTTCGAGTCTGATTTCTCAGTAGTAGCTGTTCAGACCCCCTTTGTCATCAAACAGGAGAGGGGTTTTACCTGATATAGAAAATAGAAGGGGTCGACAGTGCGCCCGAGGGGTCGTCTCCCTTTGAATCGGGGATTGCCGACTGTTCCAGAATGGTTACCATGGCGGTGTCGAAGGGCAAGCACTGGTAAGAGGAAAGCTTTCCTCTTGAGCGAGAGCTGTGCCTTATATTTCGACTCAGACCCTTTATATGCAGGAAGGCTGCTCTCGCTGGCAGCGCAAGCTCGCCATGAGGCGTCACATCCCAATCCCGGTCGCTGGGTAATGGTGCCAGATGGGCCATATCAGTTTTGAACCTTGTTGAACACGTTTCCTCAATCGCCACACGCAGGTGAACCGTGCCCCACTTTTCTCTGATTGATCAATCATATCAGGAGCGTGTCCTTTCATGGCAGGTCTCGGATGCTGCACGCTTTTGTAGTGTGCGGGTCAAGTTCTTTGGATGACGGGATCACATGTTGACCCCCCTCTGGGTAAATGATTCGGATCCTGCCCAGGTTGACCATAGTTGCCCTAGGGTCATGATCCGGGGGATTTTTCCTTCGGATATCCCCGGGTTCTATGCTACACGAAATGAGGTGGAAGCTCTCCTGGCTTAAATCTAGCGTGAGATGAGATTCAGACGCACGGAAGAAAAAAATTTATGTCAGCGCTGTGTCAGCTCACGCGTACGATGAGCGATGCGGTGCTGTGTGGACAAGACTGCAGTGCGCGGGATCATATCTGAGTAACTGGACCGAGGAATCCTTAAGCCTGACAGAAGTTCCTTACCAGCACGGAAAACTTGATTTGGTGTGAAACCCTGCAATCCGGAAAACAGCTGAGATCGTTCCAAGGTTCGCATTTCTCGCTGCGCAGCCTTCACACGGCAAGTGCAACTGGCTGGTTGTTCCTAGATAGGGTTGTGAGACTGCAGCGCTGGAGTAGCTTTGACGTCCCAGTGCAGCAAATTTACTCTCAGGAGGGTTGGTAGCGACGTATAAACGCAATAATAAATAAAAATAGTGAAATTACGTTTTTGGAGACGAACGAAATCCGATTGAGTACATTCGACACAGTGGGCACCAGTCCGAGCCTCGAATCGTCTCCGCCTTAACAACACCTCAACCACTTTCGTTTGTTTACTACTCATTTTTCTGACGACGTCGACGACAGGGACGACACGCACTCGTCGTCGTTCGACTGATCGTCCAGTTTTGAACCGTCTTGCTATCTGTGGTCAACACCGCACCGCACAGCTGAGCCTCGAGGCAGGACGAGAACTGATCTCAATCTTTTTCCGCTGCTCGTGGTTTTCACGCACCAAACGCACGTCCGCCAAAACTGACCAACCTGTCAATTCCGTATCAACTTCCGCTCTACCTAATTCATCGATCCAGCCCCGCCCTCTGTCCTTCCTTCCTTCTCTCCCCCACATAGCCCGCGACAAGTCCGGCACTTTCAGTGTCCCGCGAGAATACTAGCCTTTTTATCCCCCATTCTCGCATGCATAGTGCCTCCGCCACTCACCAACACGTCCATTTCTCGAAGAAAAGCTTCAAAACAGTTCTAGGCTTCGGTGCCCTCTCCTTCAAAGACGTGAATCCAACCCGTGGTCGTTCTTCCGCTGACACCCAACGTCCTCGTGAACCCACTGTCAGAGCGAGTGTTGACACATCTAGAAGCTACCAGTACGACTGCAAATCTAGAGCAGAACGCTCAAGCATCACAGACCTCACTTTCTTCGAGTCACGCAACTCCTCTCCTCACAACAAACACGCCCCTCACAATAACTCCGTCCGCAGTATGGGGAACCTAGACGCCGCTCCTTCTCGGTCCACGCGACGACCACCAGTTCGCATCGATGCTCAGGAAGGTCCCTGGAGTATCAGCGTCGCAGAGACGCCGCATGATGCCCGCTCATACTCTATTTACATAAAGAGTGAGTCGCATCGTTCTGCCCACCCTTCCCCCACACGGCTGGAACCTACATGTGCTCTCTATTTTCTTTTTGAGTTGCGTCGATGTCGCTTCCGAGCCTATCGGTGCCCTCTGTATGCGTCCTCTCGACGTTCCTTGGTATCTTGATATGGGCATATGTAATCCGACGTTCTTTCGCTGTTGCCTGTCCTTCCACTATTATTGCTAACACCGCCGTTCCCTCGCCAGCACCCACGCATAATCTCACCCTTACGCGCACAGCCACAGAAGTGGTCGAGCTTCATGCGAAACTCGATGACTCTGATGGCGCATCCAAGCTCCCCAAGTTGCCAATTGACATCGCATCTCTCCCCCAACAGCCTGCAAAGCGCAAATCCACGTTCCTGAATACCCTTTCGCGCCTCGCATCCCCCTCGACGAATAAAGTCGGTCGTCAGACGTCCGTGCGGACTCCAAGCAGCCCCAACTTTGGATCTTCGACCGCAGATCAGCTAGTCTCTCCCTCCCAAGAGATTGGCGACCCCTTCACGGCCCTCTCTGCATCCTCAGCTAGCATCATCTTAAACGGAAAATCCGCCAATACCACGATGACCGCTCTTGCTGCATACTTGACCACCGTTTCCAATGATCCGTCGCTCAGACAGACCCGTGCTTGGAAACGCTTCGTTCATGTGCGCACCGACGATCTGCAGAGCGTACGTGCCGAGAGGGCAATTAAGCGCGTACGCTCCGACCTAGCTGCGCATATACGCTCAAAGGCAGATGTATCCGTCCAGCTCAGCTCGACCAACGTTAGCTCGTCTAATCACAGCGAGATGGTGGATGGCGTAGAGAGCATAAACGATACAGTTGAAGGGGAGGTCGTTTTGAATGACCCGACCATAAGTGCTCTCCGAGAGGAGGATATTAAAGAGGAAGAGGAAGACCTCGAGGCAAACGCACCCTCGTCGCAGTCCATGGCAGCGCAAGTGCGGCCCATTGAGATAGAGAAATCTGACGATGGCACCCCTAACGTTCCACCAGCTGACAATACAAGGGTCACTCACATCGATACGGATACCGTTACGAATGGGGCAGTTGGGGAGGAGGAAACCACCCTACCTACTCCTGTTGCCGACATCCCAGCATCGAGGATTCCGCGCTCGCATTCGGCCGATCCTGATAAGGCTAGCCGACTTTCGCGGGTGTATACCTCAACGCTGCAGGATGGTACATCGTCCGCCACCGGTGATGAATCGTCGATATCTACCACTGCTCGTCGTGCGCGCAAGAAGCGTTCCCAGTCGACCGACCCCAGCCGCAAGAAAAAAGCGCAACGGAAGGTCGCTATTGATGACTTCGAGATGATGCGTGTCCTCGGGAAGGGTTGCGCGGGAAAAGTGCTCTTGGTGCGACATAAGATGAGCTCGGACTTGTATGCGCTCAAGGCCATCACCAAGCGTCACGTCTTGGCGCATCAAGAGCTCCAGCATACCTTGACTGAGCAAGCTGTCTTGAAGCGTATGGCAAAGGAATCCAAGGACCCGTTCGTGGTAAAGCTCTGGTGGAGTTTCCACGACAAGGAGAACTTGTTCTTGGTTATGGTGAATCAGTTGTTCCTTTTATACTGATTGCAATACCACTGACTCTGTTTTTCCACCCTATTAGGACTTCCATCCAGGCGGTGATCTTGCCACGCAGCTTGCACGTTGGGGCAGGCTGGGCCGTGACCGCGCACGATTCTATGCCGCGGAGATTGTCGAGGGAGTGGAAGGCCTCCACGTGGCTGGTGTCATTTACCGTGACCTCAAGCCGGAGAACATCCTCATTGGGGCTGATGGACATATTGTCCTGACGGACTTTGGCCTTTCGAAAGAGTTTCCCCGCCGTGCATTGCCAAACACAGCACCATCTACACCTTCCGGGTCGCGTGGAGAATTCTATCCCTCTCCAGGGAGCGAACCTGCATCTCCGCCTTGGATGAAAGGCGAGAAGGGCCAGGACCTCTCCGTGGGTTGGCCAGGGCAAGGCGTTGTCCCAGCTGACACAACGACTACATTCTGCGGTACAGCAGAGTACCTCGCTCCTGAGGTTATACAGGGGCTGTCATATAGCTATGAGGTTGATTGGTGGAGCTTTGGCACGATGCTTTATGAGATGTTGACAGGAATAGTACGTTTAGCGGCTCGCGTCTCCTTACGTTTCGTGCGAGAGGGGCTGACATCTTTGCCGCAGACCCCCTTCTGGGCGAATAATCATTCGGATATGTACGTCAGGGTGCTGCAAGATGAACTGCAATTTCCCGAAGACAGGGCGATGGACCAAGACACGAAGAGTTTGATACGGGGTGTAAGTGAACACCTGCTTTGTGGATGATCCTACATACTTACATGCGCTTCACATAGTTGCTTCAACGAAATCCTGCTTTGAGGATATGTGAACCGCGGATCAAACGGCACCCGTACTTCTCCATGATGTGAGTAGAACTAGAACACATGTGATGCTCGTTTTTGACCTAACACTTTTCGCATTTTAGCGATTGGTCGCACGTGTACTATAAACGCTACATACGTGAGGCGTCTGTTCAAACTCGCTTGATTTTGTTTGCTGATACCCACCCCTTTCTCTTTTTTTCTTTCTATCAGCCCCCTATATCCCACCCATCGACCCTTCGAATGCCAGTGATACCCAGAACTTTGATGACACGTTCCTTGATATGGAACCAGTGATAGATGACCCCAATGATCAAGATCAAGTGGATACCGATCAGGATCGCGATCATACTGACGGCGAAACTGCAGATGGCGAAGACGCATACCCAACACCTTCCCACTCACGCAGCCCTTCGGTGCGCCCGGATGAGAGTAACATGGACGTGTTCGACGGCTATTCGTTTAAGGGTCGTTATTCGGTCATTATTGATGATGAGGATGAAGACGGCACCGGGGATTCGGGAGAGGAGGAGACGGACGAAGAAGACATTCCGTCAGTTCTGACCGATATGTTGGATAGTCCAGCTCAGCCGCCTGAGGCAGAGGTTGTCACCGAGTCTCCTGTCAGCGATGAGCAGTTGGTTGAGCCCAAGACGCCGGAAGCACGGCCACAGGCACTTCTGGAAGAAGTTCCAGAGCTAGAAAAGGCCACGGGTATCGTCGAGCTACCACCATCTGTCGACCTTTCTTCTACCCCTCGAACCACAGAGCCGCCTGCTCAGAATGTTCCTGCAGCAGAGCCGGTTGAACCCGCCCCTCCCTTGCCTGCCAAAGATTCGAAACCGAAAGCTACCAAGGTCCCCGCCTCCTCAAAATCTACTGTTCGGAACACTCGTAACCGCCGTGAGAAATCTGGTATCCCTGCCTTGGACCGCTTCCTTTCCGATGGCCCTGACGAAGACGGAGAAATGACGGAGAGAGAGGATGATGATGACTGGGACTTCATCGAAGCTGATGGCGAAGATCGCAATGGCACCAAGGGTACGAGTCTCTTTGCGCGTGGTGTTGTGGACCGGTATAGGTTGGCTGTGTTCCGCAAAGCGTCTACACCATCTCAACGTGTTGCTGGACGGTCGGCTTCGGGCTTCTCAAAAGAATTGGATCTCCATGCGGTGGAGCCTGCGGATTCGCCTAGTCCATCGGAAAAGCGTCGAGGTCGTACGCCTGGCCTGAAGTTTCGAAAGACGCCCCAATTCCTCAAAGGAAAATCACCACCTTCGTCCTTCTCTGCCAAGAGCGCGTCCACGATCAAGACATCTACACCGTCGAATGCTGCGACTAGTACCACCATCTCGTCAATCTCGAGCAATGGCCTATTGACCCCCTCTGTATCGGCCGCGAGCACCATGGCTATGTCACCCTCGTTGAGGTCAAAGGAATCCGCCATATCAGTTGGAAACCAGAGCCAGTCATCTGACCAGTCCAATGGCGAAACCGCAGAGCCTGTCTCGCTCCCGGCATCACCCGAGGTATCCAAGTATGCGTCTCATCACAGCGAGGAACCGGAGAAACTCAAGAGCAAAAAGCTGAAGAAGTACAAAGAGAACGCCGAAAAGGTCCTCTCCCTCTTCGCTTCGCAACGCTAGTCGACCGTCCTTTCTGCGCGTCGGGGGCTGGGTCCTTGGCGCGATCCGCCGATCCATATTTCTCGCAAATTTATCGATGCCAAGTTGAACTTCATGTTCTCTCTCTCTCTCTCTCATTATCTCTATGCATTACCCATTACTTACCCGCATTTTTTTTTCCTTCATACTTTCATTGTGGATATGCTGCACTAGTGTCGTAGCTTCACCTTCTTCTTCTCCTTTACTTAAGGACGACACGGCGCCATTGCTCTAGGTCATAATACGTAGTTGTGTCTTTTTCTTCTGTCACTACAACGTTGCATTGCTGTTCTGCTTAGTCGTCCCTCTCACTCTGCATCAAACAATAACGATCCTTTTTAGAACCTACAAGTCGGCCTAATATTTTCATCGTCCGGTTGCCTTTTTTTTTACAGATCTTTCTTTTGACTCCATGTTTGCAAGAAGGAAAGACAAAAAAAAACTGTGATTCTCGTATAATATACCACATGTCGCCGTCCACAATGTCCGCCGAGTGAAAAAGATAGTTTATAAGAAACTCGTTAAAAGTCCATCGACCCAAAGAGTCCCTTTGTACAACGACACGGGTCTTACCAAAGTCTACAGCTACGGCTTCGTCGAGACGTATTGTCTTCCTCCAGGACGTTGTTCTGTCGAATGACTTTGAGAAACACGTTTTCCAACGTTGCCTTTTCTACGGTGTATTCCTGAAAGTCGCCTTGCGAGGAAAGGACGTGGAAGAGGCGGGCGAGCGACATGTTACCACTGTCACCTTCGCTGTCGCCATCGCCATCACTATCGCCATCACCGTCACCATCCCCGCTGCTACCACCGCCCGGGCCTTCGCGAATCGGCACTTCAAATCGCGTGGCGACGTCGTCTGCGAGACGTGCGCCCGGGATACGACTCATGAGCACTTGAGCTCTCGTCACGTCTTCCCGGGTTGGACACGAAAAGTGGACTTGATACGTGGCATAACGTGCGGCCAGTTCCTCGGTGGTGCCGATGGCTGTGCAGTGCAACGTTGAGTAAACCGGAGGATGGAGGGAAACAAAGGTGTACTTACCGAGCATCTTCTTGGAGATGATGCCGACCTTGTTTGCCAGCGCAGACGCTTCTTCCATAGAGTCTGTTAGGGAATGGAGGATCGTTAGTTGGGAGGGCGCGGGATCGAGGTATGTAACGTACGCGTGGTGATGACGACTGCTTTCCCCACTGCAACGTTTCTCAATGTTCCCCACATATCTCGCTTTATCTTTGCATCGATTCCGGTAGAGAACTCGTCTATGAGCACCACAGAGGGGTTGCCTAGAAAAGGAGAGACACGTCAGTGAGAGCACACTAGGCGTGAACAAAAGAGACTCACCAATGAGCGCAATCGCGAGCGACAATTTACGCTGGTTCCCACCCGAAAGCTGGCTCGCCAATCGGTCTGCATAAATGTTCAGCGAGGTTGCAGCCATGAGCGACTCGACGTTGGCGGTCAGTTCGGTTCCACGCGTGAGTCCCTTGAGACGTCCGTATATCAACAAGTGTTCTCGGACGGTAAGTTGCGAGTCGATGGCGGTGAACTGGGGGCAGACGCCGAGCGCGAGACGTGCGTTGCGGGGAGAGTTGACGACGGAGACGCCCTTGATCTTGACATCCCCTATGTCGGGAACGACGTCGCCTCCTTCAAGTCCACGCACTCTCAACGGAGATATCAGAGAGGACAGACAAAACACGTACGAATCATGTTGAACGTCGTCGTCTTTCCCGCCCCGTTTGGTCCCAGCATAGCGAATATAACATCCCCAGGAACCCCAAAGGAGACATCGTCCACCACTCTGTTCCCATCAAACGACTTGGTGACATGGACGATGCGTAACGCGTCGCTTGAGTGTGCGACTGCCTTCGCTTCCCTCGCGACGTCCTGTCTCGAAATCTCATTGGCGGCGAGGTTCTCGTCGAGTTGTACCTGCTGCTTGCGCGTCTTTAAGAAACGACGTGGGATGATAGATCCAGAGTCGGCCCAGACAAGAATACCGAGGAGGATAAAACCGTAAACGAAGAGATATGCAATCGGCCCACCGTATCGCATGATGTCACCCATGGAAGAAGTCGTGACGGGTGTGGACCCATTGCAGAGGAGCGAGAACAGATTGACCGAAACAAAGGCTGAGCGCATCTGTCCCGCGAATTCAGCAAGACACCTCGCAAACAGTCGTTTAAGGAACTTACCACACTGGCAACGGGTGAAAGAATCGATAGGGTGAAATCTGGCAGAGTAGACTTCTCAATCAAGATCAACAATACGGTTTGAATGTTAGCTTACGAATAGTTGTGATTATTTGGCTTGCTTCCGTGGTCTTTGCATATGTGAGGGTGAGGAGGTAGCCAGCCAAGTACAGCTGAAAACGACTCAGCGTGCCGTACCTACCCTTAACCAGATTTTCACTTACAACATACATAATAATCTGATATCCAGCAACGGCGGCAAACGACGTGAGAGGAGATGACATGAACAGCGAAAAGCAATACGAAAACAGTGCGCCAACGATGCCGTATTGTACGAGAACGACCCACTGATCAAGGTGCTGTGAGCAGCTGGCAGGAAGGCGAGAGAAGCGACTTACGAACAACCCAAGCCCATAAAATTGATTGGAAACAGTGGCAAAGATGATGACGATAATCGTGGCGATAATGACGCCAAAGATAGAGTCCCAAAGCAAGTGGCCGAGCCAAAGACCAATCGGGTCTGACAAACCATTCGAAAGTTGCATCGCTTGAACAGACGACCGTCGCTCCCGCGAGACATACAACGAGAAGAATGCGGGGTATACGGCCTTGGGAAACGAATAAATACATGGAAAATAAGTGTACTCCGGAATCTTACCATAGCAGCCCCAAAGAATGCGATCCACTTCAAGTCTACAAGTGTCCCCCCTGCAACCGGAGGGAAGCTTACATAGTTGGCCTCGATGATGTTAGGTGTACCCGCCGTGTTGCCCGACGCGTTCAATGCACGATTATAAAGAATGTTCGTAGCCAGATTCAGCAACGTAGGACCTGCCAAACCTGGAGCAGGAGTAGCATCCCAAGCGACCAATGCATCGCCTGTCTGCATGTCGATCGATATACCACCAATGGAGATGTTCAGGTAATTCTGTTGGATTGTGGAAACGAACGTGGCATTATCGGGGACGTTGTCTGTCGACATGAACAAGGCTGATCTACCGAGTGTCGCTGTAATATCGGGCGGCGATTCTAATATGCTAGCGGTAGGAGTGGACTCGATGGCGCCGATGGGGGAGAATGGCAAGTAGAGGGGGATGGCGGTCTCAGTCTTGAATTGGACCGTACACGACGGAGTTTGGCCCGACAAAAAGACCAAAGGTACGCAGGCTCCACAAACGGCAATAAGAACAGTAAGCAGAGGTGTAAGCCAACTTCTTCGTGCAACGAGCATCCGCTTCCAGACTATTGTCAACGCTTGACTGAATGGCGATCGTGCACGACCATTCGTCAGCACGAGTGGGGAAAGAGCTGGAATTGCTCGGAGGGGGTCTAGGACGCTTGGAGACAGTGCAGTTTCTGCAGAATGCATCGACTTCCTCCCAATGTCCGGTGTGCGGGCTCGGGACTCGGATTCCATCAGATCGAGGAAGATGTCCTCAATCGACGTTCCCAGTATGTCGACGGACGCGATATGATAGCTTTCGGCCTCGATTTGGACTAACTGAAGCACCTTCTCGACTACGACTGAGTCCTTGGACTTAAGGTGGTACGCAGCAAGAGTGGGGGATGGCTGTGACAGCGTACACTGTGGTGCAAACTCCCGAACCCGCTCCAGGACCTCTAGCGATGAGCTTACAGGATCCTTTTCGCTCATGTCATTGGAGTCGAACGTAATCTGAATGCTATAACCTTGCCCGAGGTTTGTCTTGAGTGCAACGGGCGATCCCTCGGCTACCAGTTTTCCAGGTGCAGCCAAGATGGCGATGTGGTCAGCAAGTAGATCAGCTTCATCGAGGAAGTGTGTTGTGAACACAATGGCTCTGTCGTGCTTTACTGACGTCAGGGTTCTCCAGAGCGCACGACGAGACAAAGGATCGACGCCAGACGTGCACTCGTCAACGAGAACAATCTTGGAACCACCGATGAGTCCGATAGCGAGCTGGAGCTTCCTCTTCTGTCCCCCAGAAAGGGTGTTCGCATTCGAGTGTATCTTCTTTCCGAGGTCACAGTCACGCAGTAGCTGTTCGTAATCATGGTCTTCGCTCGAAGAATGCGAAGAGTGCTTGATAGCGCGCCAGACCCGGAGAGTTTGGTAACATGTGAGATCCGGGAATAGAACATTCTTCTGCGGCACTATCCCGAGCGTACCGCGTGGGGGGCGTTTCACCCCACCCTCAAAAGTGATGGAACCCGAGCTACGCCCTATGAGGTTCGCAATGATAGACAGTGAGGTCGACTTCCCAGCGCTAACGATCCGCCATTAGACTAACCGTCCAACTTATTGCCGGTACAGACTCACCCATTAGAACCCAGCAAGACAAATATACCAGACTTGGGGATGTCCAACGAAAGATCAGAAACGGCAGTGACCGGTCCTTTCTCACGACTGAATATGGAGGGAGTGAAGGTCTTACGGAGGTTCTTAATAGAGATGGCTACACCGCTGGGGTGCGGAGGAACTTCCTCCCGCTTTCGCCTGCGGAGACATGAAAAAAATCCACCCGTCGGCTCCTTTGCATCGTAGAGACGCCTCTCAAGTAGCGCTCCCAGGTATGGCCACAGAAATACATCAATCTGTAAATACTCATGAGAAAATGATCTAGGAGGGATGAGACAATGCTTACAATACAGGCTATCATGATTGGGAGAAGCGTGAGGTGGTCATCTGGATCTGGCTTGAGGAGGTTGGTTGACATGAGGTGATTCTCGTAACCACATATTGCACGGGTGGCGAAGATGTAGAATCCAGGAGGGAAGATAAGGGTGAATAACGTGGCTGCTCCGGTACTGGCATGAGAGAAGACCAGTGCAAGGATCGCCAACAGGATTGCCAAGAATGTTGCTGCCACGGCGGCGAGTTGGGGACTTTTGCCGAAAGGGGCAGCCACAAAGAAAGACCA
This sequence comes from Boletus sp. NGJ, assembly GCA_019096195.1. Classification (NCBI taxonomy): domain Eukaryota; kingdom Fungi; phylum Basidiomycota; class Agaricomycetes; order Boletales; family Boletaceae; genus Boletus; species Boletus sp. NGJ. Next base: position 84,617 of record JAGTXK010000197.1, read on the forward strand.
GCTGGCAAGTGAGAAACCAAGTAGAAGATGCACCGCAAGAATTAGACCAGCATTAGTCTCTGTAAAAATACGGAAATGCCATGTCACCGCCACGACAACCCAAGCTGGAAGGTACGCCATGGATATGCTGATATGCCATGATCTGTGAAACAAATGAAGATGGGAGAACCCTTAATGGAGGGAAAGACGAACGTACATTATGCGAGCTGAGTCGAGGAGTCCCATTGCCTTCATGTGACTAGTCAACAGATTAGCTCGCTCTCCAGTGAAAGCTCCAGGGAGCTGATAAGCGATGCCGATGTAGCAAATAAAGCTAGCATACATGTAAGTGCTGGCGAATGCGCATATGGTAAATGCGTACAGAGCAATGACGAGCAAATTCCGAATGCCCCTGATGTAACCTGAAAAAGGGATGAACAAAGAACACAATAGGCAGTGCAAACACCGACTCAATCTCATATTCGTGCTTTGTTGCTGATTGGTCTCTTGCGTGTATGGCCATTCCAAAGGGGTTGGGATCGACTGCCCTGCTCTGAGAGCGATGAGCGCCTAAGATGATGGGGCTCAACATCAAGAGGTATATCGTGTACACCAAACACTACCTCATCTATTGCTAACTGGAGTGGCAGTATGCGAGTTTCAAAATCACTCGTGTGACTGTAGACGTTGATGTATACGAGACCCGCATCAGCGCTTATCGTATAGTTGATAGCAGTGGTATCTGTGGGAGTGAGAGGGAGGTAGTTGAATGCAATGCCGGCGTAACACTGCGAGATGAGGTTAAAGTTTTGTGGACAGTTGGAGGGGATGTCTGCAGGGCTGGCAACCTGTCTGACGGCGCTCATTTGGTGTTCATTAAACCCGCTGGTAATGTGCGCCATGATAGCGCTCGCTGAAGGATTCGCAGTGCCGTTCGTGTTCGTGCCGTCGGCCCATATTAAAGCCAGAGAGCCGTCAAATTGCGTGGCGAAGTTGTAAATAGGGGCGGGAGTACCCATGCCATACTGTAGTGACATTAGAAAAAGACATGTTCGAGGGCACGAAACGCACGTTGTTGGGCTTTTCGAGGAAGGTCTGGGCGACCGAAAGAAAGACTGCGAAGGATTTCAACAGGGTCTCGGGCAAAAAGGAAGGCGGACATACCTCCATAAGCGATTGGGAGCAGGAGGCAGCGGACCAAGTTGAACTGTATGACCAGTCAGACACATCATCGTCGATGGGAGACCGCCTGTGTAGACTCACGAGTTTGTGCTTGGATAGAATGATCCAGTTCTTCCAGACAAGCGCTGCAAACTGCCTGAGAAACAAACCTGGACCCATGATGTTGCCAGTGGTCACGTCTTGTCCTCGAGGATGGAGTTAAGGACAGAACTTCATTATAGGGCCACAGCAAGGTCCCCCTAAAAACGATTAGCGACGGCATGTTGAGTGCTGTGGGAGATAGATCTTTAATTGCCGGTCTGCGTACTCTGCGGCGGACTGTGAAGAGTCTAAAGTTGCTATTGGTGGGGCATTCATATTTTTATCAGCGCTTTACATAACGCTGGCATGCCGACGTACGCACTGCGCCGGCTGTCAGATTCAGAGGCCTCAGAGCCTTTCAGGTTGGTTTCTGCCAGTTTATTACAACTGCCCTTGAGCGTTTTGAACCCGTGTGCCAGTGGGAGTAAAAGTGCACCGTGAGAGGTCGACACCGGCACCCCCGACTGCGGGCACCCACCGATCTAGTTACGTTTTCCCCTCAGCGGGCTAAGGCTCATGCTTGGCTGTGCAAAGCAATGGCCCAGCCTCGGGAATGCACAGGCTCTGTGGGACCTCCTGGTTCCTGGTCACAGCCCAAAAATTAAATCATTGCACTCTCAGGTCTAGCTATACTTGCCATCCGACGGACCGACTTCGGAACGGAATACGACGTCTGATCGGGACACCGTCTTCTTCCTACCGTATTTGGCTCGCACTATGACGGTCACTCCTATCACATCCATTCCGGATTTTTTTTGTATCGTACGTATAAGAGCACAGGTTATAGCACCGCTCATATCGCTTCTAGATAAACAGCAACCAGGTCATTTTTATTGACTTTTGGGCAGAGTGGTGTGGATCATGCAGGGCAATCAAGCCCGTGTACGAGGGTCTATCCGACGATCGTGGTGCCGTCGCAACGTTTTACAGCGTGGATATAGACAAGCGTGATGACATTAGCCATGAGGTCCGCGTTACCAACGTACGTTCAGATCCCCGTTACATCGCATCACACTGACAATGCCCTTGCAAAGATACCCACCATTATCGCTTTCAAGGATGGGAATCCACTTGGAACAATAGTGGGTGCAGAACGGGACCCACTTGCTGTGCGTCTTCCCCTCGTGGACATGGAATTAGCGGATCTCTGATTTACCGTTCTATTTTAGGTGTTTGTCGCAAAACACGCTCCTATGGATTGAATCTCGCCTCGTTACACCCAACCACGACGATACAATTACAGTGCTGTTGGTATTATCAAAAATACAAATGAAAGTTTGACGGCCGACCACCTCATCTACGGCACAACCAAAGTCTCCTCAAACTCGACGGAGCTCTCGTCTCTCTTGAAGAAAGTCCTCCTGTTAGGTGAAACCCCGAGCTCCAGATAGTCCACCTCAAACGGCTCAATGAGCAACAACGCAAAATTCGACAGCGCTCTCATCAAATTCTTCTCGTCCTCTTCGTTCTCCGCCTCGCCCAACTTGGGCAGCTTCACCGGCCACTTCTTCATCTCCTCCTCCCCACCTTTGAGCGGCGTACCTGGGACGGGTCTACACCACGTCGCCTTCATATGACCACTCATCCGATCAAACATCTCCACCCGCTTCGCCTCCCAATCAAACCCCTCCTTCTCCAACTCCTCATACACAATCCCATCCCGCTCCGGATATGCTCTCCGATAATTCGGATCAGGTACGATCGACGCCCGTCCCGAGATTCGAAACTGCTCTACGGTGCTTGGCACCCAATACACGACCTCGACGAACCGTTCGCAGCTTAATTCTGTCACTTTGGGCATTCGGACGTCGGTCGTGGAGAGGATGAGTGGGAGGGTGGGGAGGGTGGATGCAGTGATGAAGGTGCGCTGGAGGAGTGATCGCACGCGCGGCGTGCCTGACGACGGATCAACCGTGGCGAGTTGCATGACTGTCATGTTATGCATGAAGGCAGTGAGGGGGGACAAACGTCGTCAGGCCGCTCAAGCTACTGACCTGCACTGTCTTCCTTCTGTTCTTTCTTCAGAGCATTAGCGAGAGCTTCATACCATCCTTTGCGTGCCATGGCTTTTTGCTATTGGTTGGAATGGCGAAATGTCGTCGGACGTGTAATGCAGCACGGGCAAAGATTGTGGTTTGAGAAAGAGTTTGCACTGGATTATCTTATAGGATAGGGGATTACCGATTCCGGCCCAAACGACCAGACCCAGACATTGGCATTAGCTAACTTACCACCCATAATTTAGACTAGGGACTGACAACCTCCTGTGTAATGCTTCAACTCAACCCCTCCAAGTTCTCCCTAATCATCCGCACCCGCTGCTCCACCGCATCCAACACCTTGCCTATATTCGCCACCTCCGCCTGCACGTCCCCCACCGGCGCCGACGCCATCGGCACCGAAAACCCCCCACCTGCCCTCGCCCGTTCCACCGCCAACTCCTCCCATATACCCGCAATCACACCCTGCAACCACCGCTCCTTCTCCTCCGCCCGCTTCATCTCCTTCCGCCTTCCTACCTCCTCTCGATTCCCAACCAACGCCAACGTCCACACGTTACTAAACACCAGCAACACGATCACGAACCACAGAATCGTCGTCGAGGAGGATTGTTCCCAAGCTTCTTTGACGAGCTCGAGAGCCCCCTTGGTGGATCGTGCGGCGACGTTGTAGGCACCGTCGAACGTGTCGTAGGCCCATTGCATGCCACGCCGGTTCCGATCGCGTTCTCGCGCTTTACGGGCTTCTTGGGCTGATATCGACAAGGCGGTACCTCCGATGACTTCGGCGAGCGGCGTGATGGGTTCGACGGGGGCAACCACAGTGGGATCAAGCCCCTCCGGAATGAACTCTGCCTGATGCTCTTGAATATACATCCGCATTGCCTTGTCCAAATCGGAATGATAGACCTTCTGCCCCTCAATCGCGGATTTTTCAATGAGACCTGGAAAGTCGGGAGTTGTTCAGTATCAGGATAGATGAACGAAGACCGATAAATTACCCTTGATGAAACTTCTCCCGGTCCACTCCACTTGCGTCGAGACGATGACGCGAGTCGTGATGGAGCTCGCCCACATGAGACATGTTCGGGTCTTGACCACGAAAACGCCGCCGCTCGGTACGTCCGGCGTTTTGGTACTCGTGAGCATCACCACATGGTCCTCAAAGTCGCAATGCACAGCTTCATCATGAATCTCACATTTAGTCTGTCTAGGGCCGACGCTATTGTTGAGTGGCTTAATGTACGACATGTTGCGTTGGAGAAGCTTGGAAGCTTGGCCGATGGGCGCCCAGTCCGATATTTGGACATCTGAATAACAACATTAGCATAAGGAATAGAGATTACTGCCGAGATACGTACCGTTCAGCTTTTGATCCACCTTCATAAAATCTTTGATGAAGCCGCTCGCGAACATGAGGTTATATATTTTGTCAGGGGTGCCTGGCAGAACAGTCTCGAGTGCCAATTCGTTGAGGTGACCGCCATTTTTTGAGCATGTACAATGAGTTACTTTGTTGGCTCCTGGGACAACACCCTCTTTCCCGCATCCTTCCGAAATAGAGATACTCGTAGCTATAGAAGTCAGGTCCCGAAGAGATGCGTTACGACTGTCTATCAGCTCGAGGGTATCCTCTGGAGGTGCATCGGGTCGTGCAAGTCGCCAGATGTTGAGGATGACATCATAGGTTGTATCCCGGGAAAGGAAGGATGCAAACGTGTATTTGGCTTGACGGGTCGTGATCTGTATAGCATTCGGAATGACGAACGCTGTCATCTTCTTCTCCAGCCCAGTGATCTCATATATAGGAATAGACAACTATCACAATGGGATCCATCAGAATGTGAGGCGCATCAACTGAGCGTACACGTACGTCGGTGATCCAACCAAAGATGTTGGCGTGGAAGCATATATGATTTTCAGAAATGTATAACCGGCCTTGGATTAAAATCTCTCGTTGTAGCGCACAGCCGTAATCTGATCATGGGTTCTAAGCGGAGCGCCTCGCAGAGATATGGATATGCTTCACCTTCAATAAGATAGTCTCCCTCGGGAATATTAGGGAAGAGTTCATGAAAGTCTGCGTTTCGCTTGCTACTGGCGACAGCGAACCCGGTGACCGGGATATCTTGTTCGTTCAAGTCTAGCTCATCACTCGACGAACCTGATTCGTCCCCACTAGAAGTAAAGGTATCTCCATCCGAGAAATCACTCCTACTTAGTGATATGTTTGGAGAGCGCGTCAGGGCAGGAGAGCGCTTCGATGCTGCTGGGTGTGGGTGTGTTTGAATGGAATGCGACGAGCCCCCCCTTGATTTGGTGCCATTCACAGAGAGCGTTGACCTTGACCCGGAGACAGGGGTAGGGAGAGGTGGTACAGGTGGTACTAGAGGCGCGTTGGACATGGGTGTTCCGGATGCTGTGTAACGACGACCAGACTGTCTGCGCCGGGGGCTCTTCTGTTTTTTTGAACTCGTCGCAGAGCGTACAGATTTAGCGTCACCGTCGCTCACCGCTCCGAGAAGCTCTTGTGATTGGGCTTTCCGGGAGGCAAATGATGCGGGAGAATCGACGACTGTATTTGGTACTGGGACGAGAGGGTCCTCGTGGCGACCAGCTTGATGTTGAACGTCAATGACGCTGTGTCTGTCTGTCGTACTTTGGTCAGTGTTTAGGGGAGGCGGAGGCTGTGTTGTGCCGCGCATCGAACGATTGGAAGGTTTTTTTCTGACGTGCGCTTGTTGTGAATGGGAGCGCGCAGTTTGCTTGTCGAAAAAGCCTTTAAGGTTGCCTGTAGAGGAAGCAGGAGAGAGTTGACGAGGAGAACCGCTAGAGGAACCGGCAGAGTGTGATGAAACCCAGTCGGGGGCTTGGTTGGGACGACCAGGTGTGGGTGTAAGCTCCGTCTCGTCAGATGTTATGTCACTCGTCGGACGCGCAGCAAGCGAGACCTCGTGCCTATCTGGAATATGCCGTTCGCGTTCCTGCGAGCGAACACGTCGGTGCTGTAACGACGCTTGGTGGACTTGTTCGATGGAAGGTTTGTAGCCACTGGCGTACACGGAGAGGTCTGACTCGGTTGTGCGAGGTGAAGGGGGGGTGACGCCGATTTTTACGCTGCCAGAGGAGTTTGATGAGGCAGCATCTTCATAAGGGGAGAGACGAGGAGAGGGTGGATGTGACATCGTTTGAAAGTGAGGGTGAGCAGGCATCGATGTGGGTGGCGATGCTACGCCTTGTTCGTCACTCGAAAACCGCCCATTGATACTCGGAGTCTGTGATGGTGGTGTGTTTTTGACAAACTTTGAAAAGAAATTGGGCGGCATGGGCTATTATAGATTAATGGCAGTCAGTGAGTTGCTGGCTGAACCCTGGTCGTCGCACTGACCTCTGTTCAAGCCACCGATCTGAGTGTAACCCTCGTCGTCAACGTCGTTGGATGTGTCTGGATTATTCGGCGTGAGGGGCAACGAGCATCAGACAGCTAAGACGATGGTCACGGTCGTATGAGCTTGTCATCCACCGAAAACGGTGGTGCTTCCGTTGGCAAGCAAAACTCCGCCCTGTTACCCTGTGTATGATGACAGAACCAACGTATCTTTGCCTCTCCCTCTGGCAGGTTGGGTTATAAAGCTCGCTCCCTTGGTTGGAACGAACGAAGAAAATTGTTGACTTTGTCAGTAACTTCCCTGGAGAATGAGCGCTAGCCTGATCAGATCGAACAGTTGCCGGACCGACGCTGGGCGTTGCGCAGCACACCCACCAACAGCATCAACGAATCGCGATGATCACAATTTCTGTGTACCATTTCGTCAAGAATGCTTCCAAGACTCTCTGGTAGACGAAAGCAGGCGATGTCCTCTTCTACTTGAACAGTGATTATATTGATATTGTTCCCAAGGGAGTACAGCATAAACTCTCCGAGTTAACTCCACACCCCAACGTCTTTGCTTCTTCCCCATATTAATGACATTGAACTCGTCGCGGCAGGACCGACTTTACTCCTTTCGCTTCGTCGTCAAATTTCATACTCTCGAGTGTGCTCTTTCTCCATGGCTCAAAATACTATCAACAACTTCGAGGAGTTCAATAACATAGTGAGTCTCTACAGAAGAGCCCGTCTCGCAGAAACTTTGAAGCCAAACATCACTGACAAACTGTCCCGTACTGCAGATCAACAATGGGCGGGTCGTCGTCATCGACTTTCACGCAAGTTGGAGTGACTGCTCCCAGCTCTCGGGCCAACAGCTATCGAACTCTTCGGAAACGTTCAAGCGTCTTGGGGTGGATTTCTACAGCGTCAATATCGACGAAGCAGACGACGTCGTCCTTGAGGCTGATGTACGAGTGGTATGTAAACGCAAGCTTCCATGACAGCTGATGGCTTGAAAATTCTGCTGTGGGGTACAGGTGCCTACCTTTATGGTTTTCAAAGACGGAAACAAGGTTGGATATGGAGAGGGCGTGGGTGCGGGGAATCTCCATGTCAGTGGATCTTTGCAACTCCATGCGTGCTGTGACCCTGGACGCGATTACAGAAACTCATGGGATCACATATGGCCGGGCAGCCTTTCAAGTAAAGAAGTGAAATCAGTACTAGTATAGCGTGTCTGGATAGAGCACGTGATGAAAAATCAACCCCTGTCTTTCACCAGATCGATGCATGGATGAGGCATGGCTGTCAAAGAAATAATTTTTTTTATGTATCTCCATTACATGTTCTTCTTTGTAGCGGCTCGGGTACCATCGACGATATCGGTCCCACGGGTCATGAGAAAGACCGGAGATACTCTTGATAGAGTACCTCAGGACACGGCTGGCTTCACGGGGCAACGTGGAGGACATCATGCCACTATCCTGAGCGTATGCGATCCACGCTGTTCATGACGAGCGCGAGGCGTTGCGACCCGAGGGATCAGCAAGGAACAATTATTTGATCGAATATTGATGGGGAGAAACGTCCTAATATAGTACTTGATAATCCAAATAGGGTGTTATCCTAGTTAAAATGGGAAATTGTGTTTGTACACGAGGACATAGTTTAAACGGCTCGGCGTGCCATTCGCAGCGAGTTCACTCACTCACTCACTTGCTCGTTCTTTCCTGCCAGGATTCATGCCTCTCCTTGGTGGGCTTTTTCACAAACGAAACGCCCCCTCAAGACAGGTTTTCGCCAGTGGCCCATCCACCGCAACCGAGTCCGTAGCGTCCTCGACCAGCAATAAAGATTCGACCGACGGTGACCATGTCCTCCCAGACAAGTCCCTCCCACCACCCTCACCCATATACAACTTGTCCGCCGCAGCCTCGTCCAGCAAGCTTAAGCTCCCCTTCCGCCGCAAGGCAGCAGCTCCTCCCAAGGCAGATCCCAAAGCCACCCCCCACTCGGTCGTCTCTCTCAACGATGCACCATCTCCGTACATATCAAGTGTGACTTCCGATTCTGGTCATGGCCTCCCACCACCACCTCGCAAGTCGTCCTTCTTTGGCGTTCACCATGAATCACTCCAATCCATTCATTCTCTTCCTAACGACTCATCCAGTCGTGTCCATCATGATACCCCCAGTAGACCATCTTCCGACGTCCATAGCGAATCTCGTTCGCCCCCCGCTAGTCAAGTACACAAAAAATCTCCAGGCTTACTTTCTTGGGCCAGAGAGCGCACAAAATCCAAGCCGCTACCACCCTCTTCGGCCATGTCATCTGTACCTTCGACCAGTTCTTCCGTCAACGACTCATCGTCCTTCAATCTCAAGTCCTTTCGTCACGTTCGTGCAGACTCTCCAGCTACTTCTCCAGAAAAATCCACACAATCTTTGTCAAATTCACTCCTCGCTCCGCCCCGCCCACGGCCGAGAGGCGATAGCGTCGCGTCTGACTCTTCCCAAAGGATATCTGTTGCAGCATTCAGGGAAGCCCAGGCTCGCAGCCGTACCAATTCTCCCGTTCCTTCATTCCGCCCCCCCATCCACTGCGGATACCCTCCGCGTAGATGGCAACGGTAGGAAACGTGCCTCCACAGTTTCTGTCGTCTTGGGCACTGATTCCCCACAACCGAACAAGAACGTTGCCGCTGTACCGAGGCTCAACCTTCGGCCCGGATCTTCCGCTCTAGACGCACCTTCGGATGATTCCGAATCAGAAGAAGATGAAGAGGTTGATAGCGATGGCGAACCCGTCCCGAAACCCGGTCGGAAACGGACAATAACACGCCGCGCCGACGAGACTCGCGCACGTTCCAATGCAGGGCACCGTTCTGTACCTAGCTCTAATAGTCAAATCTCACACACTCGACAAGATCCTCCCAAGTCGGATCAGGCGCCGTTTACTCGGCCACGCGCTTCTGTTTCAACAAGTGCGTTGACGCCCAGCGGAGCGGCACGCAGAGCCTCAATCTTGGCAGCAACCAACTCATATTCTAATTCATATGGTAAGGCGCAAGGTTTATAATGATTATTGTGCACTTAAATCTTGTTTCCACCAATTTAGCACAATCTAAGCACTCGTCGCGCAAACAAAAAGACGACACTGACGAGTCAACCGACTCTTCCGATATGGATTCCGAAGATATGCCTTTGTCTGATTTGGTCGCCCCACGGCGTCCTGGGAGCACAGCCTCTACTCAGTCCGGTAGCCGACCTCGGGCGCCGCCAAAGCCGCTCATCGACATCAAATCTCTGGCTGGCGGGCCACCACTGCTGACGCCTATCTTGCGGCATGAAGACTCGATCAAGAACCTTAATACGACGCGCAAAGAACAGGACGTTGAGAAGGACCAACCGTTTTCTATCCCCGCAGTCCTCGCACTTTCTTCCCCGACTTCGCCCCCCATATCCCCATCTGCGAGTAAGCAGAATACCACGGCAGTCGACAAGGCCGCAGCTTCAGCGCATCATGATCGCAGATCTAGCAGCGACGTGCCCGCTAAAGAACCTGACCACGATGAGGATCTCATGAATGCTATTCGGTTAGTAGGCGCTCTGGATAAGGAACCCGATCAACCACCCGGGGCTTCCAATTCCTCTGTCAAGTCACCCTCTGACCGCATTGTACCTACCCCCATCCGGGAACGTGAACCTCCCACATCGTTTACCGTCCTCTCCAGACCTCCTCAAAGGCATAGTACCGTCGAGACATTGGCGTCGCTTTCACCGGCCTCGCAAACCCTCTTCAACGTTGCACCCCGCGCGCTTCCTTCACAGCCTGAAACAAGCGCTCGACAACGACCGCCAACGACGATTAATCCCACTGCTCAGAATGACAGGTCAGACGCAGTGTCTGTTTGTTCCGCTGCCAGGTCATCGACGTCGCGGAGTTCCTCTCGTTTTCCACCTGTGCCCCTTATCCATACGATACCTGACTCCCCTTCGGTCAAGGAAGATTACAAGCCCAGTCGCCCTCGCGCCACCTCACGTGCCTCCGTGGTCGAGGGTCGTTCGCACTCTCGGTCCGCTAAGCTTGCACCTGCCATGTCCTCGACGACAAATAAAATGGTATCGCACAGATTCCAGCCATCATTGATGCCTCAACGTCCCTTTGCAAGCAACGGTTCCATCCTAGGAGAAAGCCCTGCGGGGAGCTCTACCGGTGACTCGAGCAGCGGACGTGCGCCGTTCACGCCACGGGATGGTAGTGATATTGGTGTGCGGTCAAAGGACGATGCCGGTGATGACGTGGGTTCTACGCTAAAAGCTCGGGGACATGCGAAGAAGTCGAGCGTGACGTTTGAAGATCCGCAGCCCATCCATGGTCGGGAGCGGGCAAAGACGGACCTCACCGATGAGCAGAGAACGCGAGAACGGAGACGCAGTGAGGCCAAGGCTGCAATCGAGGTTAGCTTGTCGTCGTCGTCTGATCTCATCATTCTGATCAGCTGAATCTTTTAGCTTGGCAAGATCGTTAATGGCCGTGGGCCGCTGGTGCACGATGACCCCGACGAAGACGCGGAGCTGCGTGGTCATAATCCAACGATCAATGTGACGATGGAGAATGGTGCCAATGGTACGATCCAACCTGGATGGGCACCTTGGCAGCACCCCATGGCCAGTAGCGTGCCACCAATGGTTCCACCTCAATTCGGCAACGATCCTGCGTACCTTGCTGCACATCAACGGGCTCTTTTTATCGCGAAACAAGCGTACCAGATGGCTGTCGCGCAGCAAGCGATGCAGATGGCGGGTGAAGAATGGGAGCGCAGCTCGAATGTCGGGTTCGGGAGTGGTGGCTCGGTGTATGGAGGTGGGAGCGGTGGGAGCATCTACGGCGGAGGGGGTGGGGGGAGCGTCTACGGTGGAGGGAGTGGGGGGAGCGTGTATGGTCCTATGGGTGGCATGGCGCCGATGGGCATGATGAGTGTGCCCAACATGGGGATGCTCATGCCGCCCAGCCAATGGGGCAGAAGCTCCGTGGCCTTCCCGAGCGCCACTCCCTCTCCCTATGGTGGTATCAGCAGCTCGCAGAGTGAATATGGAGGTGCCGGAGGCTGGGGCTCACGGAGTGTCTATGGCGACTCGTTTGGGCCCTCTCCCTCTCGTCCAAACCAAGGAGGAAACGGTGTTCCTAATAGCGCTGCGAGCGCGTATGGGGGTAGCTCAAGACCTCGCGCTTGGACAGGCGTTACGCCTCCATCGACATCGTCAGGGCAGTCGACAAGAACGTCCGGGAAAACCCCAGTACGGAGTCGAGCGGCACCACCGTCGAGCTGGAAGAATAGCCGGTGATGTCCCAACCTCGTCTCTGCATCCTGATGTTCGTGGATCGACGCTCACTGCAGTCACTCGTTTAAATAATCACTATTTCCCTAATCTCTCGCAGCATTATTTTAACACCCTTTTTTCTTTATATCCTCATCGATTTGCCCCGCTTGCTCATTCCTTTCTTTCCTATTTTTCTCAGTTCTCTTTTCACATCATGATTGGCGCAAATTTCTAGCATTGTTCTTGGACGCTCTCCATTCATTTGGCTCGATCACACACGTCCTTTTCTTTTCCCCCGCTCTCGATTTGGATGATGTTTCATTGTCGATGATCTCCTACTTTTTTTTCGATTTTGGTGGTTTTTCTGCTACTGCACACGCGCTCATTATTTCTTTCTACAAATGAGGAATGTAAGGTCGACAGGCTTATTTGTCCAGATGCGTGATTGAGGGGAAACGTGCAACAGAACGACTCGGTGATTGGGCCGTCGGTTGAGAGTACGGTGTGTCACGAGCCTGTGATGAAGTTTGGAGTTCATGGATCTACAAAGTCATCTCTATCATCACTCGTACTGATCATGCTGTGAGATACACGAACTCGACGAATTTGTGGTGAATGTTCCACTTACTCTTGGTGGTACGGTGTAGTATCGACATGCAATGCATTCAAACACCTCAATCAATGTGTCTCGTCGTTTGTGCTTGGGCGACAGCACAACAGCCACATCGGATATCTGATCGAAAGTCTGAGGGTACCATACCCTGATTCTTCCTGGCGCTAATATATCGTGAATTTACCAATGTAGGTGAAAGGGAAAGTGAGGCACACCGTTACATGGACCCCCGCGGCCGTGGGTTGGGATGAATTGGTGGCCTGTTGCGTCTGATGGGACGTGAGCTGACGTGACGAGGGTCATCATCACCGGAAAGAGACTCACCGGGTCTGCTTCCGTTGCATCCGCAGCACCTTGTCCACCACGAGATGCGCCTTTTTTCGGACGTTTGGGAGTAGTGGTCTTGCTGCGTGATAAGTCCCTGCATACAAAACCGAGGAACAACGAACCGTTCGCCATTTAATGATTTTGTTCCTCGCCGGCTAAGATATGTTTGACACAGCGCATTCAATCGTCCTTCAAGGAAATACACTCACCGCCATCCACGAAGGTCCCTCTTGCCTGTCGTCCACTCTCGCTGGGGAGTGGGAAGGAGATCGACGATTGACAGGTTCGCGTGACTTTCCGGAAACTCGATCGAGCTTGTGCGGCACTGGGTCCTTGCGACTCTTCCTGAGCCTCGTCTGCAGCCACCTCTTGACCGCCATGGTGCCTTTGGATGACTCTAGATTTTCCTCTTGATGCGCCTCTGGAGGGTAGGTCGCTGGCAGGTGATCTGATGACTGTGCTACGACATGAGATGGGCCAACCGGTGGGATCTCATCCACCCGGGGCTCGGCAGAGGATGCCAGGGACAAAGACTTCAGTAGCGTCAACACGGCAGCAAGAGGAGAATAAAATAACCACCAACTTCGTCATAGTCAAATGATTGAGGGGCGGGGGTGCTCGACGGCACCTCAGCCTATGCTTTTGTGAGAACTCGGTTCGAGAGGGAAACGAATGAACTCGTACATCGAGGAGATCACCATCGCCGTCGGACTCGAGGTGGCTGGACTTGCCAGGATCTTTCTGATGACAGAGTCAACAAAACTCTTTGGTGACGAAATGACACGCGGTGGAGTCACGTACTTTGCTGTCGTGGCCGCTGGGTACCGACGGCCGCTCGTCTTGTTGTGGTTCCTCGTGAGTAGCTACCTATGTAGTTTGTCAATATGCAGGCAGCTCGTCCGACATGCAAGGGTCAAATACTTACATGGAATGGACCGTACGAGTCTGGGAGCACGCCGTTGAGGTGATGAACGACAATTTTTCCGTCAACTTGCCCAGTTGCGAGATAGCTATCGTCCTGGGAAATGGTGATCGACTGTATCAGATCACTTTCCTCGATGACAAGGCCTGTCTGAGAGAGTGTCGATGTGTCCAGGAACGAGATCGAATGGTCTCCAAAGGTGGCGATGAATTTGCCATTTGGGGCGAGAGCGAGAGAGTAGCTGCCACCAGGAATTTGCAATGACTCGGTGAGCTGTGACCCAGTGGACACATCAAAACAGTTGATTTTGTTGTCCTCGGATGTGGCAAAGATTTGCTGACCATCGCTCGACCACGCAAGCGGAGTGGTTGCAGCAAGTCGGTGTGTCGTGGTTTTGATGGTGATGAGCTCGTCGCCATTGCGACTGTCGAAAATGCGGATAGAGCGATGGTAGCATGCAGTGATGATGTGTTCGCCACTTGGGGAGAACTTGACTCCAGTGACAGCATGGTCGTGCTCGAGTGGGCCAACAAGTCGCTCTCCGGTTTTGATGCTCCAAATGCTTGCATCTTTGTTAGTCCCAGTGGCAAATCGGGTCGAATCTGGAGAAATGTCCACAGCCCACACAGAGTTGCCGCTCTTCACGTCGATGACTTTTTCACGCATCTCTCCGTCCCACATGCTTGCCCCATTCTCCGTTCCATACACCATCCAATTGCCATCTCTCGACACAGATATGGTGTACACCTCCCCTCCCGTTTCCTTTGCGACCTCTTGACCGTCTGAAAGTCGCCACCGTCGAATCCCATCGTTACTCCCGCCCAAAAGATGCTCTCCGTCAGGGTGGAACGCAACTGTGTATACATAGTCAGGGTGACCAGGGTCAAGTACTATTATTTGTTCTTCCTGAATTGTCAGCATTGTTCAGTCAAACCTCGGAGCTGCTACCCACCGGTGTTCGTCGATGACATCCTCATCAATGGTACGCAGTTGTCGGCTTTGAAGCTTTTGAAGAGTGGAAGAACCAGGTGTTTCGGTTTACTCGTGGGATGCAAACTTGCTCCATAAATATGTTCCTTATTCTCATGACATTGGTCTGTTCGCACACTGCGTCGTGTCTTTGGTGCCTATTATTACCTGGATCCCAGCGGCTATATGCAACCCTCTCTACCGCGGGACCTTTCCTCCCCGACTAACCCCCACGATGGTGCGGTATCGGACCGGTTCCATACCAATGTACAGGGTACCCAGTGGGGAAATTCTCATCGCGTATCGTGCGTTCGAGATAGAACTCGACGCGAAACAAAGATCTGTTCGTCCTACCATCGCTGTGTCGTCTTGCTACGTCTGGCGCCTTAGCGAAACACATACTAGGGCAACTCACTTGGGCAGACACTCTTTAGGGACCAGATACCTGGGCGGCACGTCGAGGAGACGCACCGCGGTGTCAATGTTGGCGAACCTGTTGCCAACGTTCGGACCCAACGCAAGGGCGATAGAATGCACCAACGAGGATGAACAACTGTTCGCCAGCGGTCTCGAGATGCGTTGATGCGGATGTAAAGGTGGCAAACAGTCTTGGAAGTCAAGAAGCGAATTCAATGACCTATCACCCCTTGGTGGATATCCTCATAGGACCGTATAGCGGCGGTGATCGCGTCATCGGGCCCACCCTCTATCCTCATCGGAGTATCAGGCCTCCGAACGCAACCTCGAGTAGAAACGAGACCGTACAGAGACGAAGGAACGTCTAGAAGACATGGTGGGACCGAAAGTAGTGGGACGGCAGGGGGGATATGTGCGCGGAGAGATCGTGCATTTCGGCAAAACGATGGGTACGAAGCGCACAAATCGAAATTGCTGGGTGGTGGGGATAGTTTCAGAGACTAGTTCTGTGTTTTGCTACTCACCAAGCTTTTGTTATTGACGTGTATGACGGTGTAGCACGACGGGTTGCTGCCCGGAAGCGTTTCGAAGAGAAGCATACCGCAGCACGAGAAGACAAGGCGGCTCGACGGCGCGTCGGGCGTTCGCGATACGCGAGAAGGACAAAGCGACCCGTGGACATGTTCCAACAACTTGCTAAACAACGGTTCGAATAGTCTTATCATCATACACTGGCAATACATGGCTCATCGCCAACATCCTCTTTTGTTTGCATGCGTCATCTGGTCGAAACTGAGCATCCTTCGAGCCAGCATTGACGAATAGACATGTCATGTAATCTTCTCTCGAGCCGTGTGTAGTGCCGTTTTGGCACGAGGATGGCACACCTAGTCTGAACTGTCTGGATCCCTGTCATCATAGCGCAAGAAATCGAGCATCGAAACGTTGGTGTGCTTGCCAAAGAATGAGTTGTGTGACATCCTAACACACGCTGGTCATACTCGATCAGACACTGACCTGTAATACCAACCTAGTGTCTACATGTATGATATATTACATTAAATCCCGTGGATCAATCGGTCTCGTCAGGTGTGACTGACCGACAACACAGCATCCAGGTGGGAAACGTGATCGCAAGGGTAGAGTTGCCCGTTTCTCGTTGGTGCTGATCGACTGTGAGTCCGACTACGTAGGTGAAAGGAAAACAATGCGCACCGTGAGGTGGACCTTCCCGGCTGAGGGTTGAGATGGATTATTCGGTTGTTGCACCTAATAGGACGTGAGCAGTCATGATGAGGTCTACGTCGACAGAAAAAGACACACAGGATCTTGGTTTGGATCTGGAGCACTGTGTCCACCATGCGAGGCGTCTTCGTTCGGATGTTTGGGAGTAGTGGTCTTGCCATGCATTTATGCTGCAATATGTGATAAGTCCCTGCATACAAATCCGAGGAACAACGAACCGTTCGCCATTTAATGATTTTGTTCCTCGCCGGCTAAGATATGTTCGACACGGTGCATTCAATCGTCCTTCAAGGAAATACACTCACCGCCATCCACGAAGGTCCCTCTTGCCTGTCATCCACTCTCGCTGGTGAGTGGGATCGACGATCAGCAGACTCGCGTGACTCTCCGGAAAGTCGATCGAGCTTGTGTGACGCCGGGTCCTTGTTACCCAACCTCGTCTGTAGCCACTTCTTGACCGCCATGATGCCCTTGGATGACTCGAGATTTTCCTCTCGATATGCCTCTGGAGGGTAGGTCGCTGGCAGGTGATCTGATGACTGTGCTACGACATGAGATGGGCCAACCGGTGGGATCTCGTCCTCCTGGGGATTGACAGAGGATTCCAGGGACAGAGACTGCAGTAGCGTCAACACGGCAGCAAGAGGAGAATAAACTAACCACCCACCTCGTCATAGTCAAATGATTGAGGGGCGGGGGTGCTCGACGGCACCTCAGCCTATGCTTTTGTGAGAACTCGGTTCGAGAGGGAAACGAATGAACTCGTACATCGAGGAGATCGCCATCGTCGTCGGACTCGAGGTGGCTGGGCTTGCCAGGATCTTTCTGATGACAGAGTGAGCAAAACTCTTTGGTGATGAAATGACATGCGGTGGAGTCACGTACTTTGCTGTCGTGGCCGCTGGGTACCGACGGCCGCTCGTCTTCCTTGTGAGTAGCTACCTATGTAGTTTGTCAATGTGAGAGGGCCAAGAAGGCACAAATACTAGTTACAAATGGATTGTCTGCAAGCACACCGTCGAGGTGACGAACGACAATTTTTCCGTCGTATCGTCCAGTCGCGAGGTAGCTACTGTCCTGAGAGATGGCAATTGACCGTATTGCATCGTCATCAATGACAGGGCCCGTCCGAGAGAGTGTCAATGTGTCCAGGAACACAATTGAACGGTCTCCAAAGGTGGCGATGAATTTGCCATTCGGGGCGAGAGCGAGAGAGTGGATGCCACCAGGAATTTGCAATTCGGCGAGCTGTGACCCAGTGGATGCATCAAAACAGTTGATTTTGTTGTCCCTGGATGTGGCAAAGATTTGCTGATCGTCGCTCGACCACGCAAGCGGAGTGGTTGCAGCGAATTTGGGTGTGATGGTGTCGATGGTGATGAGCTTGTCGCCGTTGCGACTGTCGAAAATGCGGATAGAGCCACCCCAACAGGCAGTGGCGATGTGTTCGCCACTTGGGGAGAACTGGATTCCAGTGACAACACGGTCGTGCTCGAGTGGGCCAACAAGTCGCTCTCTGGTTTTGATGCTCCAAATGCTCGCAGCTTTGTAAGTCCCAGTGGCAAACCTTGTCGAATCTAGGGAAATGTCCACTGCCCACATCTCGTTTCTGCCCTCCACGTCGATGACCTTTTCACGCAGGTCTCCGTCCCACACACTTACCCCCTCCTTAGTCCCACAAACTATCCATTTGCCATCTCTCGACACAGATATGCTGTACACCCTTGTTCCCGTCTGCATTGCGACCTCTTGACCGTCTGAAAGTCGCCATCGTCGAATCCCATCATCGCTCCCGCCCAAAAGATGCTTTCCGTCAGGGTGGAACGCAACTGGGTATACAATACCAGAGCGACGTCGACGGTGTCAAGTACTATCGTTTGTTTCTTCATAGATTGTCAGCATTGCTCAATCACATGCACACCTCGAGCTACCACCCACCAGTGTTCGTCCACGACATCCTCACCAATGGTACACAGTCGTCGGCTTTGAAGAGTGGAAGAACAAGGTATTTCGGTTTACTCGTGGTACGCAAATTTTTCGTTTCCTTTGTTCTCAATGTGGTCTGTTCACACACTGCCTTGTATCTTTGGCGCTTATTCTTACCTGGATCCCAGCTATCTGATCTCGTTGCGACGACCAGGTAAACAATCAACGTCTGCGAAACCTTCCGTCGTTTCCAAGCGCAGTCTAATGTTTGTTGTATCTACGCTGCGAGGCTATTCACGACGAGTTTACAATCCGCACATATTCTGCGCAAAGGCAGAAATGTGCCAGTTAGAATTCATTCTACATCCTGCACCTCGTCAAGATGTCCGTTGAAAAACCCAAGATACTTCATTCGCCGTTGTCTCCTACTTCATCTTGCATTTGCCACTGTCCTAGGGGAACAAATGGTTGCTTCTAGCTTCTCTTCTCTGTGTGGTTTTAGAATTGTTTAGTAAACGATTGTCCTTAGTGCGGACACGGTACGGCGTGTGTGGTCGCGGTCACATCTCTCGAATACAGACTCACTCCGGTCAATTTTTATTTTTATTTCTTCCCCGGGTGTATTGAATGCTTTCTTGCCTCAGGTTGTTGCGGCATGTATGCTTGTCCCCCCAGACTTGAGAAACACCGAAACCAGTTTTGTCATGTGTTTTACCACGACAAGTATTATCTGTGGGTCCAACCAATCCATGCTCTTCCAACATGTTCATAAACTGTTTTCGCCACCAGGAACTACCCCTTCAAACCATCCTAGTTTTGCCACCCAGTTTCCATGGCGGCTCTCGCCACAACGCATGCACGCATTCAGGCCCAAACGCTCGAGCTCAGGCACCTGATGCTCTCAGACGTTGTTTCCCATCCCTCAGAGGTCGTTTCGAGGGGAGTTGGCAACACCTCTGACACCGTCGTCTTGTCCACTCTGTCGATCCGTCTGATCGTAAACACGCGTCATCAACGCGAGATCTATCGGCCAATGATCTCTATAGTTTGTCCCGCTGGATATCTCTCGTCATACGAAAATCACCCTGGGCTTCCTCAAATGACAGTGTGCGCTGAAGAAACAATATTTTTGTCTCCTACTTCGCCTCTAATTTGCCAATTTCTTATGGGTACAAATGATCTCCTCCAGGTACTCGTCGGTTGTCCTATAACCCAATAAATGCACCATCTCCGCGACGTCTGATTCTGTTCACGGCCGTCGACCTTCTTGTCCGTAATGAATCACCCTCAAACATTCACCCGTTCCGCCCCGCCAGCGGCAACGAGGCGATAGCGTTGCGTCGGACTCTTCCCGAAGGATACCTGTTGCAGCATTCAGGGAAGCGCTAGCTCACAGCCATGTCAATTTCCCCGTTCCTTACCTTGGCCCTAGTTCTATTTATCAAATATCACACCCACGACAAGATCTCCCTCACTGGCAATTGTCCAGATCAGCGTGGCCACTCAGTCAGATTGGGCCCACGAGCTTCCATTTCGACAAGTACGTTGACGCCAAGTGAAACGGCACGCTGGGTATCAATCGTGGCAGCGAACAAGTCATCTTCTAGTTCACATGGTAAGGCGCTGCTTCCTTGTACTAGACATACTCCGCCAGTTCACAAGGCCGCATCTTCAGTGTATCGTTGCAGATCTAGCAGCGACGTGAGACTTGACCGCGATAAGGATCTCGTGAATACAATTAGGTTCGTCAGCGGTTTGAATAGTGAGTCTGGTCGACCTTCCGTCAAGTCACCCTGCAGCAGCCCATCGCCAGTGGCATGACCCTGATGGGTCAATTTCAGCAACAACGATCCTCGCTAGGATCGGGTGAAGAATGGAAACGCAGCTCGAATGTCGGGTTTGGAGCAGATTTTCTGTGAACGGAGGGTGCGGGGAGAGCTATGGGATGGCACCAATGGGCATGAAGCTTCGTGGCCTTCCCAAGCGCCACTGCCTCTGTCTATGCTGGCATCAGCACTCGCAGAGCGAATATGGGGTGTCGGAGGCTGACGCACGCGGAGTGTCTCTGGCGACTTGTTTAGGCCCTCCTCCTTTCGTTCGAACCACGCGGGGAATAGTGCTGCGAGCGCGTATGGGGGTAGCTCGAGACCTCGCGCTTGGACAGGTGTTATGCCTCCATCGACATCGTCAGGGCAGTCGACAAGAACGTCCGGGAAAACCAGCACGGAGTCACCACCATCGAGCTGGAATAATGTCTCATCTCCACCTTACACAAATCACACCTCGCATCTGCGTGTTGCTTTTCGTGGATCAACGTTGCACTCGTAATGTGTTCATTTTTTTGCCGCAACGACGGCCACCAGTGACTCGGTTTGATTATCATTATTTCTTTAATCTCTCGCAGCATGGTTTGACCACCCTTTTTAAATATCCTCATCAATTTGTCTTGCGTCGTCGTTCCTTTTTTGTGGTATTTTCTCTTCCTTGTTGATTCGCATCATGATGCATTTCTAGCATTGTTCTAGGACGCTCTCTCATTCATTTAGCTCGATCATACGTGTCCCTCTCTTTTCCCCGACTTTCTCTCGCTCTCAATCGGATCTCATGATCTTTTTGTGTCGTTTTCTGGCACTATACACCTGTCACTTTGTTTTCTCCCTATAAACGAGGAATGTAAGGTCGTCCGGGATATTTATCTGGATGCGCTTTTCGAGGGGGAAACGGGCAGCAGAACGACTCGATAATTACGCCGTCGGTTGAGTACGGAGTGAAGTTGGGTTCACCCGCCCGTGTTGAAGTTAGGAGGAGATCAGGTGAAGATACAGACGTCTCGGAACAAGTACACCGATGATCTATTACGAATCCATCTTGTCCAGGGGCGATCAGCTCAGGGCTTGGACTCTCGCAGGACAGGTGTATGTATCATGATTCGTACAAGTGCTGTGAGATACAGGGCTCAAAAGACTGCGTGGTGAATGTTCCGTTTACAACGTGATATCTACATGTAATGCATTCAAATGCCTCGATCAATGTGTCTCGTCGTTTGTGCTTGGGCGACAGCACAACAGCCACATGGGATATCTGATCGAAAATCTGAGGGTACCATACCCTGAGTCTTCCTGGCGCTAATATATCGTGAGTCTACCAATGTAGGTGAAAGGAAAGTGACGCGCACCGTTACATGGACCCCCGCGGCCGTGGGTTGGGATGAATTGTTCGCTTGTTGCGTCTGATGGGACGTGAGCTGACGTGACGAGGGTCATCATCACCGGAAAGAGACGCACCAGGTCCGCTTCTGTTGCATCCGCAGCACCTTGTCCACCACGAGATGCGTCTTTTTTCGGACGTTTGGGAGTAGTGGTCTTGCTGCGTGATAAGTCCCTGCATACAAATCCGAGGAACAACGAACCGTTCGCCATTTAATGATTTTGTTCCTCGCCGGCTAAGATATGTTTGACACAGCGCATTCAATCGTCCTTCAAGGAAATACACTCACCGCCATCCACGAAGGTCCCTCTTGCCTGTCGTCCACTCTCACTGGGGAGTGGGAAGGAGATCGACGATCGACAGGTTCGCGTGACTTTCCGGGAAGTCGATCGAGCTTGTGCGACGCACTGGGTCCTTGCGACTCTTCCTGAGCCTCGTCTGCAGCCACCTCTTGACCACCATGATGCCCTTGGATGACTCTAGATTTTCCTCTCGACGCGCCTCTGGAGGGTAGGTCGCTGGCGGGTGATCTGATGACTGTGCTACGACATGAGATGGGCCAACCGGTGGCAGTATCTCGTCCATCCGGGGCTCGGCAGAGGATGCCAGGGACAGAGACTCCAGTAGCGTCAACACGGCAGCAAGAGGAGAATAAACTAACCACCCACCTCGTCATAGTCAAATGATTGAGGGGCGGGGGTGCTCGACGGCACCTCAGCCTATGCTTTTGTGAGAACTCGATTCGAGAGGGAAACAAATGCACTCGTACATCGAGGAGATCACCATCGTCGTCGGACTCGAGGTGGCTGGACTTGCCAGGATCTTTCTGATGACGGAGTCAGCAAAACTCTTTGGTGACGAAATGACATGCGGTGGAGTCACGTACTTTGCTGTCGTGGCCGCTGGGTACCGACGGCCGCTCGTCTTCCTCGTGAGTAGCTACCTATGTAGTTTGTCAATGTGAGAGGGCCAAGAAAGCACAAATACTTGCATGGAATGGACCGTACAAGTCCGGGAGCACACCGTTGAGGTGACGAACGACAATTTTTCCGTCGTATCGCCCAGTCGCGAGGTAGCTACTGTCCTGGGAGATGGCGATTGACCGTATTGCACTCGTCCTCGATGACAGGGCCCGTCCGAGAGAGTGTTCAATGTGTCCAGGAACACGATCGAAACGGTCTCCAAAGGTGGCGATGAATTTGCCATTCGGGGCGAGAGCGAGAGAGTAGCTGCCACCAGGAATTTGCAATTCGGCGAGCTGTGACCCAGTGGATGCATCAAAAGAGCTGATTTTCTTGTCCTCGGATGTGGCAAAGATTTGCTGACCGTCGCTCGACCACGCAAGCGGAGTGGCTGCAGCAAATTCGGGTGTGGTGGTGTCGATGGTGATGAGCTCGTCGCCGTTGCGACTGTCGAAAATGCGGATCGAGCGACCCCAACAGGCAGTGGCGATGTGCTCGCCACTTGGGGAGAACTGGATTCCAGTGACAGTATGGTCGTGCTCGAGTGGGCCAACAAGTCGCTCTCCGGTTTTGATGCTCCAAATGCTCGCAGCTTTGCGTAGTCCCAGTGGCCAATCGGGTCGAATCTGGGGAGACATCAACAGCCCCCACAGGGTTGTCGCTCTCCACGTCGACGACTTTTTCACGCAGCTCTCCGTCCCACACGCTTGCCCCGCTCTCAGTCCCGCACGCTATCCACTTGCCATCTCTCGACACAGATATGGCTGTACACCCTTGTTCCCGTCTGCATTGCGACCTCTTGACCGTCTGAAAGTCGCCATCGTCGAATCCCATCGTCGCTCCCGCCCAAAAGATGCTTTCCGTCAGGCTGGAACGCGACTGCGTATACAATACCCGAGCTAGACGTTGACCGGTGTCAAGTACTATCGTTTGGTCTTCACTGAGATTGTCAGCATTGCTCAATCACATGCACGCCTCGAGCTACCACGCACCGGTGTTCGTCGACGACATCCTCACCAATGGTACACAGTCGTCGGCTTTGAAGAGTGGAAGAAACAAGGTATTTCGGTTTACTCCTGGTACGCAAAATTTTCGTTTCCTTTGTTCTCAATGTGGTCCGTTCACACACTGCCTTGTATCTTTGGCGCTTATTCTTACCAGGATCCCAGCTATCTGATCTCGTTGCGATGACCAGGTAAACAATCAACGTCTGCGAAACCTTCCGTCGTTTCCAAGCGCAGTCTAATGTTTTTTGTATCTACGCTGCGAGGCTATTCACGACGAGTTTACAATCCGCACATAGAAAATGTGGCAGTTGGAATTCATTTGCATTCTGCAAGTGGTTACCTCCTGCACCTCGTCAAGATGTTCATTGAAATTTTCAAGATGCTTCATTCACCTGATTTCCGTTGTCTCCTACTTCATCTTGCATTTGCCGCTGTCCTGTGGGAACAAATGGTTGCTTCTAGCTTCTCTTCCAGATACTCATCGGTTTTCCCATCGGGCTTGGTGCTTTAGAAATGTCTGGGCCTCTCTTTCAACACCGGGTCACCGATCGTTGTTTCCAAAAATACGAGTCTCCGCTTAGTCCAGGGCTGGTACCCCAGCGGCTACATCCAACCCTCCTCCATCGCAGGGACCTCCCCGACCAACCCCCACGATGGCGCGGTATCGGTTCGGTTCTACACCAATATACAGGGTTCCCAGTAGGGAAATTCTCATCGTGTATCGTGCGTTCGAGATAGATGTCCTTGTCGTGTCCAGCTCGATGCCGGAAAAGATCTGTTCGTCCTGCTGTCGCTGTGTCGCTACCATGTGTGTTTTCCACGGGTTAGCGAAATATGATTTGCTTGTGCAGATACTCCAGGGACCCACGCGGTGAAGAGACGTCTGGAAAGCCGTCGGGTTGTCGGATCATCTGGATGTGAGCTAAACGGCGACGAAAGGCCGTACGATAAATCGGACGTTATCGTATGTGGGTGCTCGTTGGCAGTTTATACGCGCATCTTTCTCTCAAATCTTGATCAGGGACACCACCATCACCGGAGATAGTGGTCTACTTTCGCTCGCAATCTCGCACAATTTATCATTCTGGGATTCTCAACGCGACGCGGGCCTTCGCCGCGTGGTTTGAGAGTTGTTTAACATGCGATCGTCTCCGGGGCGGGCATGACCCGAGGTTGTCGCGTCACGATTTGCAAGTATGCTTTTGTCCTCCCCGACTGACAAGCACCGAGACCAATTTCGTCCACGCGTCGAACCACGACAGGTATCATGCTCGATTGGTTTCCGTCTCGTCGTCGTCCTACCCATACATTAAAGGCGCATGTTTTCGCCACCAGCAACTACCCCTTCAAACCACCATACTTATGCCACCCAGTTTCCATGGCGGTTCTCGCCACAACACATGCACGCATACAGGCTCAAACGCTCGAGCTCAGACACTTGACGCTCTCTGACGTTGCTCCCCATCCCTCGGCGGTCGTTGCGGGTGGGAGTTGGCAACACCTCTGACAGGCACGGGCGGACGCCCGTCGTCTTGCCCACCCTGCTGATCCGTTTGATCGTGGACACGCATCATCAACGCAAGATCTATTCGCCAATGTTCGGATCCGACTCCATGCCTCGCTATAGGTTGACCTGCCGGATATCTGACCATGCGATCCCCTCCATTCATTTCACGTTTCGAGTGCTAAATGCTGTCGCGACGCCACATGTTGCAGCGATGCGATTAAATCCGACATTTCAGCGCTCGTGCGACACCTTGGCGGAAACCCCCGCCGCCGCCGCCGCCATAGTACATACGTCCTGTTTCATTCAAACGTTTACACGTATGGTTCGTGACAAGACAGTTTTTTAATTGGCATGCCGAAAACATGGCGCAAAATGACCCATCCTCCATACTTAGTCACAAAACCCCAAATCCAAGCTCTCTAAGTGATGTAAAGAAGATGTAGATGAAACACTGGTAAACCAAGAAAGATATGGACCAGGGAGGGAATCCCGTGTGCGTGGAAGGATTGAGAATCGGGGTTGGGTTGCGGAGAAATAGATTATTGCAGAGCGCCTTCGTGAGACATGTCGTGCAGTTCGCCACAAATGGGGGGTACTAAGTTAGATGGGGGGGGGGGGGGGGGGGGAAGAGTTGAGAGTCTGTAAACGAGTCCATGGCAAGCGAGAGAATTGAAAGGGGAAAAAAACCTCAGGTATCATATAACACGAGAGTAAAGGTGGGGTCCACGAGCAAAAAGCGTCATCCAGTCCAACCAGCATTGCAAAAGTGTACGATATCGGATAACATCAGAGAGATAGACAGCAGGCACAGACACAGGACAGCTGATGTCGCTCAAGCGTCCAACTACGGTCGGTCCATCTACGATTGTGGTTAGTACCCAGCCCCGTGAGCTCCGGATTGTGGAGCGGCTGCACCGGGCGGTAGGCTGAACGCCGTCGATGAGCGTGAATACCGGTTCTGAGCTGCTTGTGACGTTGGCCGTCTTGCCGTCGGTCTCGCAACTCTACGCACTCCATCCGGACCAGGTACTGGGCCATTGTCCGATAGGCTCACGCCACGAGATTGCCGTTGATTAGGTACATGCGGTGGCAAGTCTTCTGGCTCCATGGCATATCCACCATACTGATCATCATAGGCAATCGCTTGCGCTTCGGAAGGCCGGAACGGATTTGGGGTCTCGCCCGGGTACTGACTTGAGATGGTAGCGTTACGAAGGACGCCGCCGTTGTTTCCAGCTGCGCGGGCGACTTGGGCATCAAACTGGGGGTAGCGCGGTACGTGGGTTTCAGAGTAGACATCCTTGTATTGATCTTGAGGGGTGGAGACCAAGCGTTGATTAGACATCGAGCCCATGTCGGAAGCGTACGCGATGTCTTCGCTCGAACGGGAAATTCCGACCGATGACGCAGAACCAACCGACGTGAGTGTCCTGTTGGTAGACAATGGAGCGGGAAGCACCAGTGGGCCACTATCGTACCGCTGCCTTGCACCACCAGGCACTGAGGGTGAAGACTCCGAAGTGGACGAATCAGGACCGCCGTTTGAAGGTGGATGGTTGATGTCAGATGTCGAAGCCATTGAATATCTGTTACTGCTCCAACAACGATCAGTTGGTTGCCCAATCGAACGGACGTGCACTCACCTCCTGTCGATCATCGAGTCGCGCGACTGTAAACCACCCTTCCAGCGACGTTCCCGTTCAAATTCCGCCCATCGCTTCATAACGATATGGGAGGAATCAAATTCGCCCTCCTTGTCGCCGTGGTCACCACCCTTGTCGCCGGCAACCCGACGCGTTTGTCCCCACGAGAAGTCGTCGAAGTGCCAAAACGCATAGGCGGGTAGAAGACCGTTCCAGATCGGAAGAGAGAGAAGATAAATGACCATCCATCCAAGGTAAGCAACCTTGCGTGACGTGACGACGATTAGAAGACCCGGAAGACCAAGAACGAATCCCAACAGGATGAGCGGGATGAGCGTGTCAGGTCCATTGGGGATGATGGAGATGATGACAAGGTAGAGTGTGAAACTGATAGCTGCCGGTAAAACCAGTGTACCCATCAACTCCATTCCAACGACAAACTGCATCGAGAAGCAGAAAGTGCCGCAGAGATCACGGACAAGAACAAGCTCGAAGAGGTTGTGGACGGTCGAGTTGATCCAACGGCGACGCTGTGACAAGAGAACGCGGAAGGAATCAGGAACGATCGTCTTGCAGACCGCTTGGGGACAGAACATGTTCTTTCGCCGAGGGAAGGTCTTGAGCAATAGGGTAGTGAGGTACCGATCTTCACCAAGGAGGAGCAGATTCTTCTTGTGAAGCGTGTCGACCACGTTTTCTGAATAGTGCTCCACGATGTCTGGGTTGGCCAAGACAGGGACCCAATACCCACTGTCACCTTTGGGAGCTTTGATCCTGTACATGCTGAAACAACCTGGTAAACAAGTAACACCACCAAACATAGCTTCGAATGCCTTGGTCAAATGGTGTGAGATGTAGTACTCAAAGACTTGAAACACACATGTTAGTCACCCTGTAGGTGGACGCAACATCCACGCACCTTGCATCATGGTAACGAAGTTATCAGTCTTGTTCGCGATCTTCGTCTCACCGCAGAGCCCCATAATATCAACATCCACAACCATACACGAGACCATGCGCGTCAACGAATCGGGGAACACCTTCGTATCGGCATCCACACAAAGCACTAGCTCATACCGATCCGGACTGACGCCTGTTGCCCTCCACATCGAGTTGAAGAACTCATACTCGAATGTCGTCATACGTTCGTCGAACATGACTTTTTGAAGGAATGCCATCAGAACGATCTGAGAATCGCGTTTACCACGGTTTCCAGGTTTCGGGTCGTTAACCTCATGTTGGTTGCCAACCTTGGCAACAAGAATCATCGGAACACGTTGCTGCTTTGTATGTTCGACCGTGGCATCGTCATAATCATAGAAACCAGCGTAGACCTTAGCCATATTGTGTCGCTTATGGCCGTCAGCGATAGCGACATACGAGTGGGGCTGAACTTCATCAGGTTGGATGACGAAATCCTTCATCATGGACAAACAAATGTCGGGTGTTGTGAGCGTATTTCCTGCACCCTTGACCATACCGTCAGCAATGACCAAGACGAGTTTGTGGCTGTTGGGGTAATCTGTGGTGGCAAGTGAATCGATCGTCGTTCGTAGACCTTCCACAGACTCGGAGTATGCGGTGACAAGACAGATGGTGTGGACAAGGGGGAAGTTGAATGGTTCGAAGTCGGGAGGAGGCTGGGGAACGACACCGTGAAGCGGGAAGGGGCATGGCGTATCTACAAATGACGAGCGTGCTGAAAATCCACGCATCGATGACTCAGCGACTGATGTCGTGCTCCTCGAGAAACGGTAACCAGGCGAGTCAGGAGGTGATCCCTTTCCAGGAATTCTGGGCGTCAAATATGCAGTGCTACGCTTGTTCGGCACGTCGAGCAAGCCATAGGCTGTCGGCGGGCGAGGGTTAGGGCCTTTCGGAGCATTCTCGACAGGAGTGAAACGAGAGGTAGAGGGGAATACTGAACGCTTATTGCTCTTTCCAGCGCGTAGGCCACCCTTCAAAACGTTGGGTCGGTATTGGCTTGGTGCAGGGCGGTAGATATCATTGGACCAGGCCTCGATCTCCTCAGAGCGTTGCATCCGCTGCTCGTAAGTCTCCCGAGGGAAATTGCCGAGTTTCCAAGAGTAGAACCATGAGAACAAGACGGCCATAGCGAAGCGAATGGTAACGACACCAACAATGAAAATGAGGGAAAGGTAGAGGACGACGGCTGAAGCAACGCAGCCAATGCTATTGCTGTCGATAAACCCAACAGTGACAATGTCCTCGAGACATTTACCAAGCTGATGGTCGCCAGCGCGAATGAGCATCATGGTGATATCCTTTCCATTGTAGACGCCATTCGCATTCTTCATCTCGTCAAAGAGCGACGGGTAATGAACATAGGAAGTGCTCAGCCAATTAAGCAGATCAAAGTCAAGCACATAGCTATATCAGGAGGTCAATGTCAACAGGAAAAGAAACAGACAATACAATCTTACGATTCAAACACTGCCAGGTTACGATTCGTTGCAGCAACGTCGTCCCACGTGTAGTATACCTGTCCAAGAGGCGTCATGCTGGATTGCTCTTGCCTGGCCTGTGAAGACACGTGACAATTGGTGCTATCTCCGTACCCGGTCGAGTTGACTGAAGTAGATTGTGGATTGTAGACGTTGCACGGGAAGTACCATTCCAAAGCCTCTCCAGTCCCGTTAATTGGTGATCCACTAGCCAAAGTGATGTAGCCCAAGCAGTTTTGATTGACATTCTGGAACAAAAAGCTTGCATCGTTTGACGAAAGGTTCCAGCCACCAGTAATGAGTGGGTTCGTTTGGCCATTGAATCCGGTAGCGGCGGGATGTTTGAAATTCGAGAAATCGTAGGCGTAGCCGTGAATGATCACCGAACTGTTGCTAATTTGACCCTGGAGATATCGATTCGGAGGTGTCCCACAAACTGTTTCCGTGAAGCCAAAGGTGATGAAACCGACACCAGCCATTTCCCCAAAAATGATGCTGAGTAAACCCATTTTCTCCCTCCATGCGCGCTGTTGCTCCGGGGTCCGCATACCTGATGACATCGGTGAGACCCTGTGGCACAGCAAAAGTCTAACGTCACCTACCACTTGCTCTGAGTAAAAAGGAGGGGATCCAACATGTGATGAAATAGCAATACATGAACCAACAATCCTTTGGTCCCGGTCCGATGCCATCGAGGCATTTTCTGGGATTACCATCCGGTACAGTCAACGGAGTAGTGGATAGACTGGACTGTGGACGTTTCCGGCGCAAAGTAGTAGCCCCACGCTTGAAGTGTGCAAGACCCGACTCCTGCACATCCTCCTCTCGCCCAAGCAATGATTTTCCGCGACGAAGTCTCTGCGGATAGTTCCCGGTAGCTAGGTTTCGGATTAGGCGAACAGTGTCATTTTTTTCCCCTTGAAAGATAACCTACTGGAAGGTTGCACGCCTACTTCTGCCATCTGCTCGACATGAGTTCGATAATGCCACTGGCGATGGCCAGGTTCGATCTTTTCTCTGTCAGGTCTGACCAGACTCTTCTTCCTACCCACCATGCCACGCTCCAAAAAATCGCCAGTCTCTGCGTCTGGGTGTGGTGGAGAGAATTGGTTTTGGTACGCAGAGTGCATGGTTCGTTGACGGGGACCATCGAGAGTGCCCTGCCTGTCGCCACGTTCAATATTCTGAAACGTGATGTTGGGTTGGGCAGAGCGAGGACTGAGTGGTGGTTGTCCATAACCATAATATGCGCCTGGAGGTGGCGACGTGGGCGGTGGTGGCGGTAACGGCTGCGAGTACGGCTGTTGGGTAGGGTAAGAGGGTGGTTGAGGACGGCTGAGTCGAGTGGGGCGTTGCTGTTGTTGCGGATAGCTCATTGCGAGACGGAGGCGCAGCGGCGGTGGGGATGGCCCGCTCGCTGGGTATTGTCGAATTGGTTGCCCGGAATATGAAAGGAGATGGTGTCAAAGGAAAAGAGCGGCGAGGTGAGAGAGACGGAGGAGGGGTGGGACTGGTGCAGGATGAAGATAGTGACGATGGGTCAATGGGAATCAACACTCATCACCAACTGGTCATCCGCCCATGCCGTTGGATCGCAAAAAAATATCATTTTATTCTACACATCGCTGTGCGCTCTCTAGTTTACATGGTTTGTCCCTCTCAGAGCAGTGGCCAGCTCAGTGAAAAAGAAACAGAATGGATGAGGTTGGCCATTGGCCATGCGGTAGAAACGTGCAGCGTTTCAAAGTTATTGTTTTTCTAATGTTACCAAGTGTTTACCACGAACGTTTGGTTCTCATGGCGAGGGGCATGGGAACAGGCACACATCATTATTTCTGTGTCTTACCCTTTGGTCGCCCCACTAGTACACTGGCAGAGCATCTCAAATAGGGCTGTGGATATCATCTCTAGTAAGTACGTGCAGTCTACACCCTCACCGTCAGTGTCGCGGCTCAGGGTAGCATTCTTTCGCCCTTTGACACAGGCAGTTCTTTTAGGACTCCTGCGTTACTCCTGAAATCAACTGCGCGTCCCATGCACTGCCTGTTTCCCTGCGCCTGTGCAGCGCAATTAGCTCGTCGTACCGTCGGTTTCAGCAAACCGTTCGGAACGTCGGTGATTTCACATCGCCATTACTTCAGATTCACGCAACCAATCGCAAGCAACTGAGCAGGTCCGATGACATACCGGTGGCGGCGGGTGCCCATTAGACCATCGGTGCTTCCCAGGTTTATACTTGTCTGCCTTGAGTAGAACACAAAGGCAAACGAAGACCGTCATCGCTTTCCACTATGGGCTATACAGTGGCTATCCAATAAATGCACGTAAGGGACATTCGTACCTGACAAATTAAAGCTCATCCCCTCGAAATGACGTGTTGAACTATTCTAGTGGGCCACCGTATACACATGCGTAGATCGGGCGGTCGACGTATGCGGGGGAGTCCCTCGCTCAAGGGCAACTCAACTTCCCCCCAGTCCCGATCGCACGCGGATACGGAAACCATGACCTCAACCGTGTGCGCCCCCTCAAGCGATCGAGGTCGACCATTCAGTATGACGTGAGTGCCATGATAAACGTGGGGTTCCCTATCTCAAATCTCGTCAAGGGTAATGAAACTGTATATGAAACAAGCAGTCCTCAAACCAGATGGGCGTTCTCATCCACCATTACTTCTGGCATACGTTCTTCGCATGTTAGATAGACAAAACCAGCACTGACCACGAGAGTCGTTGCATCTTCCATCGTTACCCCGTGCACCTAAAAGGAAGCCACACGTCATCCGTCCGCACCCCCGCACTCCCCCAACCTTGTTCGCCATCACGAAACGCACCATCAGGGCCTCCGAGACAATCAAAAAGGGAGTCGATTTTTGACAAACTCCGTTCATTGCCCATGATGGCGTCATGACATCACCGCCAGAAGCTGGGAACACGAAAAATACACGCGTTCCCCATGGCACAGCACGCGTCTGCCACGCGCCGCCGTTTCTCCCGCAACGTTTTCCTCCTTCGGCATAGTTTTCGAATGCGCACTTTCCTCCCCACAAAGTGTCCGAACAAGGGAGGCATCAGTTCGTACCATTATAACCAGAGTTGGTTTTGTTGTGGGTGTCAATGCGACGCTGTCACCCCACGCTTTATGCCCGTGTCGTCCTGTCCAGGCGCACGTCATTTGCAGATGATTGGCCCGGCATTGATTCTACTTACCCCTATGATGCGCAAGAGCGCGGTCCCAATACGCGTGCTGTGAAGCCTCGGACTCGCGTGCCACACCACTGACACGCGACTGTGCACCCATGTGCACTCCTACCGGCTCTCCCAACCTCCGAGGTGAGAGGACCTGTGGTTCATCGCAATGGACAGGATAGACGCAAAGAATGGAGCAGAAGCCACTGCGACCAACACGTTGCCTTGAAGTCGTTTTGCACAGCTACGCCAGGACCGCCCTCAGGCTCCTATCCTTTTTCGCCTTGGTTCTCACCGACTGATCTTAATCCTTACCCACGCGGTGCCGACGAGGAAAACATCCCTGATGGGTCAACCTGCTGCTTCTCACACCGCATGCCGTGCGGACCAACACGCAAGACGGTCCTTCTGGTCGGGGAAGAAAAGCAGGGTCCTTGTGCACGCTCGCCAGTACATATCTTCGATAAGCAAAAGCGTAGGACCTATATCTACGATATATTGCGAATGGTTTCATTTTCGTCCACCGTTCTGACGTGATAAGGATGGATCACGTGCAGTGCTGTTCATTTCGGAGTGATTGCAATTCGCACTTGGGCGCGGAAGAACCTGCCAAGTACGCTCCGAAGTCCGGACGCCACCAGGCAAGAACGCCGACGCAATCATTCGAAAGAGAAGGCAGAAAAGGGCATGTCAGATTGATATTCGGTGGATGATTGGTCTGATAAGACAGTCCTGCCTGAGTGGCAGAGAAATGACAGCGCCCATCTCCGATGAGCGGACGCGAAAGGCAAGTGTACCGCTCCCGACCCCTTGGTCGGCTATGTGCTGTCATATCGATCTGGGATAAACGTATCCAGCGTGGCGCAAGTTATCTGACCGAACGCGTTCGCATGAAAAGTCGCCAAGAGCACAGCCAGACAAGATCCAACGCGCGCGCGAGGGAGAGATAATAAACCGCCTCCGAATTGGCAAAATGATCGATATCACATGTCGAATTTCCGAGGACGACGAGGTCCATGGTGTTTTTTCTTTCCGTTGAAAAATGGACTGCCTGAGCATTGCCATGGCCCGTTATCGATTTATCATTCGACGTGCCTAAGGATCGTGATCTCCTCATCATGTATAGATTCCCCATTGATGTGATGTATCATTTTGATCACTCCGCAGATCGAAGCAGGGAAGCAAGGACGCAAAACATCCCTGGTTTTCTTCCATAACTATCACTGAATTTCAACATCAACGACTCTGCAGTGCCGAAACTAGGCCTGGCTTGGCATCCTGCGCGGGCAGTGTCAAATGAGCGGGACATGATCGTACAGTCATGAAGATGAACCAGAGGCACACCAGTGAGTGCTATAGCGAAGAGGAGACCATGAGGCGGAAGGAGCCCCGTTGGGCCTCACATTACCATCGGAGAACACGCGGTTTCCTAGAATATAATCTCGCAAGGTTCATCCTTTCCATCTGTAGTTATGCGGCACCTCAGGACCATTAAACACAAGATCAACTGACCAGCGTGGGAGTTGGATATATTCATCCGAAATGGTGGCAGTGGCATACGGCTGCGCTAGCCAAGGTCCGCGACTCTCGTTCGTGTTTCGTGCACGATATCCAGCCCGCCGTGGAGCGGAGAGCCTGAGGAATCATACGAAAGCCAGATGGGGGGCAAGTGACATCGTGTCGCCCCATGTGAGTCTGAAACGACCGCATGTTGGGAAAACCTGAATATCAACGACATTCGACCTCTCCGAGTAATGGTCTCCTAATTTGCTGTCTGCATTAAAGTGAGACTCCGAGACCGTCTCATTGGACCGGTTTTGGAATAGATCTCGCCAAAGTCATGCCCTCGGCGATCCCATCTAGAGAGGGAACGAGGATCGGTTATGCTGTTGTCGGTAAATGACCGAAATTGCGTCACCAAGCCAACAACGGGAACGTTCACTGGTCCAAATGATCGATGAGAGGAGTAAGCAGTCCATTGCTACGGTCCCGCAGGTGTTGGAATGGAAAGCACGCCCATTCCGCCTGGCTTTCGCTCACATTCTCCCGCACCTCATCCTAAGAGCGATGATCTTGCTTTATTCGAATCGGGGATCCGACCAATACGTAGGTGGAGCAATTCTACACATGAGATGCCTGAAGATACTGCTGAGACACGATGTGCAGCAGTGTTGAACAAGCGAGCCGGGTATAAAATGTCGGAGAACTGAGCAACTGAGGATCAGCAAAAAAAATTACTCCTCTCTCCAACTCTCTCATCCACATACCTCCACAGCTCACAATGCCCGTCGTCTACATTACTTCTATGGCTGACTTCGAGTCGGTGGTAAGTCGCCCGTCCCCCGAGGCGCGATGACACCATTGAGTTCCTCATTATTAGGTCAATGATACACGACCTGTCATTATCGAATTCTGGGCCGAATGGTGTGTAACATGCCGATCGACGACACAACTTTACGACCAGCTGGCCGCACAAAACCCAGCGGGGCAATTCTACCGACTCGATATCGAGGAGGTTCGGGAAGTCCCCCAGGCACTGGGTGTCCGAAACGTAAGTCTTGCGACACGACTCGGGAGGATCATGAAAGGGGTATTGACGACGAGGCGCGATCAGCTGCCCGCATTCAAAGTATACGTGAAAGGAGTCCAAATCGGCGAGCTTGTGGGTGCAGATCAAACCCAACTCACCGTGAGCAGATTCTTCAAAGATGATGCGCGCAACCTGACCCCTCGTGTCGTGATCTAGCGGCTCGTTTACAAGACCCTGAGCATGTGATCAAGCGAATTAATAGTCTCGAGTTTGTGTGAACGAGGTCTTGTGCCGTTGTGCTATTCATAGACAGGATTGGGATTTCATGAGGGTTTAATCGTTCGCCTGTATAGACGTGACTTACGGATGGGTTACTAGTCTGCACGATTTTTTGAACTGGATTTTCTTTGGTGTTACTTGTAATTCGATGTTTGCAGCAAAAGGATCCAGATGGTGTCCCTGGCCGGCAACGTGTCCACCAGCGTGGCGCGTGATCCAAACTCGAGGCAATGCTCCTGCTGCCCTTCATGGAACAAGAATTGGAAAACCCTCTTTTGAGGTCACCGCGCCCAGCTGTCAGACAAATTTGGTGCGAACACTGCGCACCAAGCGTTGGGAGACCTGCAAGCGCAAAGGAATATCAAATAAGAAAATGATCCCTAGCGGAGGCGTTACCTGAATATCTACGCCTCGACTTGATGTACAATCAAGGGCATATTGGGGATCGAACGAGGTCATCTAGACTTATGATTGTGCAATTAGTATCAGGCGACCCTCCATTCCCCGCTACCTGAAATCCAGGGCCAACAACGCCGCTCAAACGAACCAAACCCAAATGATGGTGAGTTGTGGAATGTGGGACTTGTAGAGAGCTGCCAGCGTTCAGACATTTCTAGGTTCTCTAGAGGCGCGTCTACGGTCCGAAAATGGAGCAGCGGGAGAAACCACGTTTTATGTGTTATTTGTTTTGGACAAACATGATATTGCACGCCTTGAGGCTTTGGTGAGACGAACTGGTGGCGAGCACGAGTCCACTCTCCCCGCCAGCCATCTTCCATCGCTTCCACCATGGCGTCGGTCTCCCTATCCTCCTCTCCGATAACTCAGGTCTCTCAGCACCAAGTCCCAATTCAGTCCAATTTGCAGCCTCAGCTACTCACGAGGCTCCTTCTCGACCTACGCGGCAGGCGCTTCTCTGTAGACAGAGAAACAATTATGAATCTCCCCGAATCCGTCCTCTTATGTCTCTTCCCGAACGGTCTCGTCCTTAGCAGACAAAGCGCAGCCTTTACCGACAGTGGTGACAACGAGGAGGACGAGGAAGTCTACGCGGTCGATGTGGGTTTTCTCATCCTCGGGTCCCCTGCGCCCATGAATTTTCCCCCTGGCTGAACTCTATTTGGTCATAGTTCGATCCAGAGTGCTTTTCATACGTCCTGGATTTCTTTCGGAATGCGTCAGACACGTTTTATGGAACCGCAAGCTCTCCCGGCTTGTTTGCCGCCCAGCAGCATCTGCTAGATGGGTCCCCCTCCGACTTTGGTCCTTCCGCCTCTCAGAACCCACTTCTCAGTAAACAAGCTATCATCGTACTTCGAGAAGAACTCGAGTATTTCGCTATACCCCCAAGGAGCAGTAGCGCAGCTACTGACGAACACGGCATCGCCAACCAAGCCCTTCTCGACATAAAACGTCGATGCGGACAAAATATCATGGAGAAACGAAATATCTTCACTGCGTTGCAACGCAACGTGCACAAGGAGAATAATATCGCCGAGCAACACCTCATTGACATGTTGTGCATGAGGTAATTCAGATTGCACGAAGTAGTTGCTCGTGTCGGTTACTGACGATTTGTCACAGTGGGTTCAACCGCGACGACGAGTGGGGCTTCCGTGCCATGGAACCCTCCCGGTGCTGTATATCATCGATAGCGCTCGTGTTGCTCAAGACTGGTATTGTGCACCACCCACCGCCCCCGAGCGGCGAATATCCTGTCACAATTGACTACAACCAAATGGCGACAGCGCAAAAGTTACTTTTGTTTTGGAGGAAGCCTGCTGTACGTCTCACGTCACAATTCGTATTTCCCACTCATGGTTTCGTTCCTGCAGCGCAAATGCTGGTGGGATGGTTTGGAGGTGGATTTAGCCCATCATGGGGAACCCACTCAGCCAGTCAAACTATGGGCAAGAAGGGTCTGGACACTCGAACTCAGCTTGGTTCGTACTTCCCTAACCTGATTTGGCTAAGCCTAGCATGTTCATGGTGTCGTAGGTTTGACCGCGGATGTTGGAGCGGACGCTCGACAAGGCACACGTTCTTTCTTTTTCTCACTTCACGACCATAATTCATTCCACGGTTTTATCATCTATACCCATTGTCCATGTGCAGCCTACTTTAATGATATAACGCACGCTAGCATCTTGCACTATGGGTCACTGTTTTGAACGCCACGCGGTCGAACGCTGTGCCTTCGTCTAGCTGGATGGTGTTGTCGTACGAGATCATCGATGATCTCAAGCTGCCAACACGTTGGCAATCGTACTCGAGCAACGCAGAGCGCGGATAACCCGATGTACCAATATCCTCGGGATGACCGGCGATAAGATAGCCATTTCAGATTCTAATCACTAATCATACATTGCCATCCCAAATTGTACGAAACGGCGAAAAACGACGATCCCAGGATCCGTCAGGTCAATTACAACACACTACAAGCCCGGATAAGGG
Source organism: Boletus sp. NGJ (assembly GCA_019096195.1). Classification (NCBI taxonomy): domain Eukaryota; kingdom Fungi; phylum Basidiomycota; class Agaricomycetes; order Boletales; family Boletaceae; genus Boletus; species Boletus sp. NGJ. The sequence goes on from JAGTXK010000197.1 coordinate 122,217, forward strand.
TCTTTGCACAAGATCAGTCGGTGTCCCAGCAACACAGCATCGGATGTAAACACGTACCGCCAACGCGTCGCGCTTGGCGCCAACAACCTCGTCAATACGTTGCCCATTCTTGTATACATGGAATGCGGGTATCTATTCAAGGATCAAAGCAGAACAGTAACGGTGAGCGCTTGACAAAAAGAAAGAGCGGGAAATACCCACAGATCGAATACCGGCTTTCTCGGAAACATCCGGGAGTTGGTCCGTATCGACCTTGTAAAACTCGACGCCGTCTTTGGCGTTCTCTCCCGCGAGCTTTTGATAGGTGGGAGATATTTGCTTGCATGGGCCACACCAGTCAGCGTAAAAGTCAACAAAGACGACTTTCCCGCTGTTGAGCTATGAATGGGGCTACGTGTTACCTAATCGCGCGGGCCGGATATGTATAGAAGAGGATGTACGCACGAGTGCATCGAACTGGGCCTCGGACTCAATCTTTGAAACGGACATGATGATGAAGGGTCGTAGGAGAGTGTTTCTGAAGACCTCGACGGTCGCATCACTTCTTATATCCCATCGTTTCCTGCTCATCAAGTCACATGACATCTCTGTCAGCAATGATGCCAAATGGCTTACAAAGCTGTGCTTCTCAGAAGTAGCGGTCACGTGAAGGCCTAACTATGATGTTAATGTTAATGAATGATTATCATTTAGATAAGCTCAGGTAACCGTGAAGGCACCTACGACGTGACAATGATTCTCTTTAACTACGCATACTGATCAAATGAGGATCCTTGACTCTAAATCATACATCGGTACACCTTCTTCCACTGCTTCGATTTCCCCGGGACGCGTCAGATAAATTACTACTTGCGACGAGTCTGGATAAGGGTCTGGGACAAACATCGCTCAATGTTCCAATAATACAGCATCGCCCATAGCGACGTACCTCCAACCCAACGCGGTCGGCGCCAACAACTTGATCCAGACGCTCCTTGCCCTTGTATGCATGGAACGTGGGTATCTATCCGACGATCGAAGCAGAAGAAGGGTGGAAGAAACGAACATAAGTGGTTCGCAACGTCTATAGAAACATTTAGGGAAAGAAACGCACAGATCGAATGCCGAGTGTGCCAGCGAGGTCCGGAACTTGGTCGATATCGACCTTGTAGAACTCGACGCCGTCTTGGGCATTGTCCCCCGCGAGCCTCTCAAAAATGGGAGAGATTTGCTTGCATGGCCCACACCAGTCAGCGTAAAAGTCGATAAAGATGATCTTGTTGCTCTCGAGCTGTGATGATGTCTTATCTAATCGCGTCGCGCTGTGAAGAGGATGTACGTACGAGGGCGTCGAACTGGGCCACGGACGTGATTTTGCGGACGGTCATGGTGATGAAAGGTCGGAGAAGTGTTCCTGGCCCGGGAGATAGCTGGTACCACTAGGGGCTTGAGAACTGGAAGCAGCGGATTGGTCATGCCCAGTGGTGGGTGTGGCTGAGGCACAGCGGCGGCGCACGGCATCCGCGGCACTTTTTTGAAGACAATCCCATTCTCATGAGCAGCCCAAGTTTTAAGATCACAAGCGTGTCCGATTCACTCAGTGGATCTGTGCGCAAACAAGTGGACCACCCATGGAAGATATCCGCACGACGACACCATAAGCAAAACTGCCATGCATAATAACCATGGGTTCCAATAAGTAAACGACAGGTATCTACGGCACAGGAACGAGACGACAAATTGTGATCCATGTGTATGCATAGGCGATGTCAGCGGGTGTATCTAAAATTTGGTTGCATTGCGTGTGTTTCATATTAATCCGGTGATATGCGATGGTGATGGTGGGAAAAAAAATGGAAACGTGCTTCCATGGCTGGATGAGATGATTGCGTGTGATGTGCGCAAGGTTATCGCTGCGCTTAGAGTGTAGAAAGAAAGAAAAAAAAACGGCCTCTCCCCATCACCGCTTAGCGTACCGCAAGAAACGCGACGCGACTGAGAAAAAAAAAGGGGAGGACATCAGGCACGCAGGGGAAACGATGAGGAAATAGTTGACTCACTGATGGTAACAATAACGTTGAAGACAAAGTATGAAAACAAAATAAACGCATCACGCCAACGAGTGTCGAATGAGATATTCAGTGGCGTGAAGAACTGGTCTCCAACCTGCTTGTCCGTCAGTCAGATCACATGGGACGCAGATATCACGAACGCGACGCACCGAGTATTGGCAGTAACGGCACAGGGTAGTAGCGAGTGGATTATCGAGGTAACCGCCAAACGCACTGACAAAGTCTCCTGCCCAGTCCTGACAAGTCTGGTTCGCAGGGGGGTTGAAGACATTGAATTCGTCGGAAGCACACTGGATAACCAAGCCGTGGAGTTCCGTCGACAACATGGCCGAAATTGTCCACGTATATGGTACCAGCTGGTAAAGCCAGTCTCGCCAGAAACTGGGCATAGCCGGATACGGAATAGTGACACCGCAGAACAAGGCAAGGACGATTCCGATAAACGGGTTGAAGAGGACGGCAATCTGGATGGAGGGCGATAACGCCGCGACAACCTGACCGATCGAAACGCCAAAGAGCTCCATAAAAATGACGATCAATAACTGGAAGCCAGTCCCGTTCGAGCCAGTAGCACCTTGCCCGAAGTGCATCGGGTACACCATCAGAACCCAGTACACGGTCGCGCACAGTATCGAATATGGAATTTCGCCAATGAGCTGAGCGATGGCGAAAACGTACGGAGAATATATCCGACTCGACGCCTCTCGAATAAAGGTTCCTTTGAATAATATTTAGATCAAATTTTCCGTAAAGTGCCAGTACACTTACGTCTGTTGAAGATAAACATGGGCTCAAGCTGGCTCATGATGATTGCAGGCAACACGACAACCCAGAAACTATCAGATGAAAATATGCATTAACATCGATCTTGTCCCAGGAAAAGAGGGAAAACCCACATTGCAAAGACACGATACTCTAGATCCCGAAGACTGTGTCCCAAGTCGAGGAACGACAGCGAGATGAACAACGAGAAGAATGCGTGCACAAACAACCTGCTGAAGACATAATCGGGGGAACGCCATAGCGCAGTGTTATTCCGCTTGATGACAATGCGCAGTTGGTAGTAGAAGGACGTTGCATCTACGCAGTCAACGTTAGAAACGGTCTTTGCATCAAAGATTGACGGCGTACATGCGCGCATTTGGTTTTTCTCGGTAACAGGAGCAGCCGAGCTCTGAGCCTTGATGGCGTCGATTTCAGCGCGCATCCGCTGGTACTCGGGCGAGTCAAGCCACACATCCTTCCAATCGCGGGGGCCGGCTCTGGGAGCCAGTCCAGCACCAATCGCCTCAAGCATATATTCTGCAGGGTTTATGGTCGGAGGACAAGACGCCCCATTCTTTCCAAAGTATTCCCGAATGACTTGCGAGTCTTTGCCGATATCGCCGAAGTAGACGGTCTCTCCGCCTTGCTCCAACAACAAGAGACGATCAAAGCTCTCGAACAGCAAACTCGAAGGTTGATGGATGGTACACAGGATGGCCTGTCCCTGATCCGCAAGTTTGCGCAAGAAACGAACTAAATTCCATGCGCTCTGTGCATCCAAGCCCGAGGTGGGTTCGTCCAAGAACAGGAGAAGCGCAGGTTTGCTCGCCAGCTCAACGCCTATAGTGAGACGTTTGCGAGCCTCGACGCTCAAAGTAAACACGAGAGCTTCCGTAAAGTCTTGCAGTTCCAAAAGCTCAATGATTTCTTCGACATAGCTGTTCTTCTCCTCGATGGGGACCTCGGCGGGTTGCCGCAAGTACGCGGAGAAGCGCAACGCTTCCCTAACTGTGGCTGTTCCCTCGTGAACGTCCATTTGTTCAGCTATGAATAGAAATTAATAGACATCGATGGCGAGGAGCGTGAGGCACACCATAAGCAGTTCCGCGTGCAAAGTCAGCGCCAATGGGCCGGCCATCAACCAGGATATCACCCGTAACAACACCAATGTTTTTCCTTTGTGCAAGGACATCAAGACACGTTGTTTTCCCTATCACTCATGTTAAACTTGCTGCATCTCAAGGCGATGCAACGCAAACGCACCTGCGCCAGAGGCACCCATCAACGCCGTCAACGTTCCGGGTTTAACATAACCATAAACGTCGTGAAGGAGCCTTTTCGGCCCACCGGAAACAGGAACGTGATAGTTGAGATCCTCCCACGTAAACGTCCTCCTGTGAGTGTGGGTGTTGGCCCTACGACGCGCATATCAGTACCGACGGCTCCCTCGCGCCACGAGGACGCACTTGTCTTCATCACGTGACTGCTTCTGCATCTTGTCGTCATCAAGCTTCTCGTTGCGTCGGGACTTCTTCTCGCGTTGAATTTCGTTGAGCGCCTTCGTTTCATTGTCTTCCTTGGCGTAAATATTGACCGAACTGCCAAATGGTTTAGGCTATAAATTGTCGCAGTTTTATTTGTCAGTAAATTGAATTTATCCCGAATGTACAAAAAAGCCTCACTGATAAGTATTCAATCGCAATCACTTGCGTGAACAAAAAGAAGATTAGGAAACCAATGATCACGACGAAATTGCGACGCCAGATGTCCGCGGCAGTGATACCGTATCCGACCTCTAGATAGTTGTTGCCAATGACAACGTCACTCCCCGCCTGTGCACCAAAGAGGGTGCAAACTTGGTTAGGGCCCAAATTGTTCCTATTACAATATGTCAGTCACTGTTGGCAGTCAAGGAGCGGGACCACATACGGGTATTTGATCATTCCGGGGCCATTCCTGGGCACGACGTAAGAACCATCGCAGATCAACGACGTGCGCATGAATTCGTTCTCCATGGCTCCAGCCCACGCATAAGCCAGGGGATTCAGGTAGCTCTATTCGCAAATGAAGAAATTTCCACGAAGAACAAAACAAAACTTACAATCCAAAACAGCCATCGCTTCATCTGGAACGTGGGTATCATGTACCCCGTATATTGAATCATGTTCGGGAGGAAGAACGTAGCAAGCCGGAACGCGCTATCAAAGTTGATGCACAGTAATCCAAAGGTGCGGAAGAAACCTTGCATGGCGAGATAGGTCATATAAACGAACAAGTGGAAAGTAAAGAATCCGCCAGCAGAGCGTGCCCTAAGAACAAAGTCAGGTAGGATAAAGGAAAGATTAAGGGAGGTGACCCACAAGTCCGGCATGAAATACACGATCACGTCGAAAACGAGAACCCGGATAGCTGAGAAGGGTATATCCGAAAAGAAGTTAGCAAACACCAAGGCAGCGGGGCGGTAAAAGCCAAAGCCAATCTGCTTGTTTGCTATCGGCCGTCCTAACATCATCGTGGGCATCTAAACAGAGTTGTTAACAAGTCAACACTTTCACGAACAATGGATGAAAGCGTACCTCGGCGAACGCTTCCAGACAGATGGTCAAGATTCCAGCAAAGATGACACCACCACGCGTGAACCCTCCCTCGGCCGTGTCAGGTAAATTCAAAAAGGCAGCCCCAACAACTAGAGCCAGTATCTAGAAAGAGAATTAAAACCAGTCCCGGTTGAAACAGACCGACTAACTGTGTCCATTCCAAAACTCGTCGTCAGTTGGAACCTATCCTGGAGTCGGACGCGGAACTGCCGAATCGTGAGTGCCTTCACTTGACCGGTGAAACCGAGCGTGTAGGGACTCTTCTGCGATACACCGCGCTTTTTGTCGGCGAGCACAGCAGCACGGAACGTTTCTTGATCCTCTTTCTCAGTCTCCATACGGAGCTTGAATTCACCGAGAGAATGTTGGAGCTTGGCGTGGGTGGGTGAGTTACAGAAGGCATTTTCAAGACCTTCAGGGGAAGATGGCGTGTCATGCTCCGAGCGACCGTCGGCAAATTGACGTTCATTAGGGTCCGTGCACCCAGTCAGGTAGTCTGGCGTGCTTTGGCGGGGAAGGGACCGATAGCCCAAGTCCTCGAAGTACGTACGAGCCTCCGAGGTAGGTCCAAAGTACACCTGATGACCCTTGTCCAATACAAGGACCTTGTCGAATAGCTCGTAGATGCTCTCGCCAGCTTGATACCTGAAGGTAATGGTTAGTACAGACACCAACATCCGATGTTCTCGAACGTACAAGCTGACAAAGCTCGTCTGACCGAGTACGTCAGTCATGATCCGCAAACTCCTGACGAAATCCAACGCGGTGGACGCGTCGAGACCGCGAGTTGAGTTATCCCAACACTGAATATGGGCACGAGTCGCCATCATCTCGGCAATACTAACACGTTTCCGCTCGCCACCTGACACACCGCGAACGAATTCGTCCCCAACAAGGGTTTGATGGGTGTGCGAGATGTTGAGCATTTTCAGGAGGGCATCCTGAACCAAAGTATCAAACTCTTTTCTCGAGACGCCCGGGAGACGGCCATCCGGTCCAGGAGTCTTTGTCGAAAGAGCAAACTCCATCGTCTGAGCAACCGTCAAAGTAGATATATGGATATCACCTAGATATATAATCAAACTCAAGCAACATAACTTGGGAGGTGAGCGGCTGTACCTTCTTGATTATAGGCGACTTCTCCCTTGTAATACTTAGCCATCTCCGCAGCATCGATACCGGCATACCGAACGTCGCCTCCGACGTCAGCATATTCGCCTCGCTGGTTAGCGATGGTTTTAAGAAAGGTAGAGCATCCGGAACCAGGACAGCCCAAAACAAGACACATTTCACCAGGCTTGAGGACTCCGGATGATCTTACTCATCATCAACATGATGAAGGTTGACAACGTTCATAATACCGACGTACTTATGTAAGATGGTTCTTGTGGGCAGTCGTCGGTGAGGTACGAAACGCATGATGCAGCTCCATAGCCAAAGGAAGGGGGTAAGGAAGAAATTAATGACGGCGTCTATGAGACAGGGGTTAGCTCAGCCGAGCAATCGCAATTCTGCTGCAGACACACCTCCAAAAGTGTTTATGTATATCTACGTAGGGACAGTGTTAGAACAAATCGGCGAGCAGGGGGAATGAATGACTCACCTTGTGATCGGCCCCTCCGGCGACTTTGACCTCGAGGTCCTCCCAGGTGACACCGACGTGTTTGTGATGAATTCCAGCAGCTTGGTTGGCGTCGTTTGAAGACGTGAGATATTCACGAAGGTCAAAAGGCTTATCCACTTCATCGCCCTTCTCCAAGTCACCATTATACACGGAAGCGGTTCGCGATGTCTGCTTGGATTGATCTACGCGGGCAGCCGAATGCCTAGAGAGCTGACGTGCAAGTTCGTTGAAGGTGACCTCTGCCTTCTCGATGTCAACATAGGAAGTGTCAACCTCGAGGATTTCGACGTGTTCTGTATTGTTGGTAGTTGGTAGCGAGGTCGTTATCCCCGTGTCCATGTTGACAGTTGACTGCAGGAGTCTGAGCGTGCAGGGATTGCCATTGCGATTGCAAGTTATATAAAGGTTTGAGTCCGATATTCTCTCGCTTACAAAGTCTCTATCCGAGTCGCCGGGATATATAATTGAAGGTCGCGGGTGGTTTCACTATAACGTTATTTTCACCAGCTGACTCAACCACTCACCACTGCGGCATTGCAGGCCAGTACTTGATTGAAAATAACTACTTGTGATTTCCAACCTTTGCGGTCCTCGACGCCCCCAAGACTCACCTTAATGCTGACCGATTGCTGACTGATGGGCCACATATCCGACTTTTCGGTCTCCGGTGAGTCGGATATCGATGATGCTGATGCTTGCATGTTGGTGAAATGCTGTCTCCGCATTTCCCACCGGAATCGCATTGAGGTAGGTTACCAATATATCGGTGACTACCTGTGCTCGGGTACCGTGCGACCAAGTTCGCATGACTCCTCGCGAGCCATAAGGAGAATTATTAGTGCCCGTATGAGTCAATTATTTCAAGCCAAGACGACTAGAGTCAGGGTTCGGGTCCGTCGCACCAGGCAACATTGGGGCCCGGTGGGCCACGTAACAGCACCCTAAAAAAACCTGCGTACGTTTAGTGACTTGCACCGTGCGGAATCCGGAATTATCAATTATCAAGCAACCTCATGCATTGAGCACAAGACAGGACACGAGGAAAGTGACCTCATAGAAGCACCAATGAAATAAACTGCTAGGAAAGGAGTAGCGGCGATCCCCCAAAATCCACAAGCGTCCTCCTTGACCAAAGCAATTAATCACTGACTGAATCCCAAGCCGTATAGTTACAACTGGGCTTCACTGAAAATACGAGTCATGCCAGGTTGCCCACAAACTTTTTTAAATTCTTTCGGAAACGATTTTTGCCCAACGTAGGACTCAGGATCTATGTCGAGGGCTGCACCCCCTTCGCGGTATATGCGGCGTGGTGTTACATGGGCTTAGATGGGAGTTGAGTAGGCAAAACGCCATAGCGCTTTTTGATAGTGACACGGTGGCGAGAAAACTTGTCATCTGGGGAGAAACGAGCTATACAAGGGCAAATTTGAATCAGACCTACGAAAAGCCCAAGGCGCGAATATACCTGGATGTGCAGACTTGGTGACTCTGCTCTCATGTGTCATTTTCTGTAGAGTCATGAGCGGCGGTGACACGGCACGGATAATGTGCGGACACACCTTGAGGGTGTATACCCTGTTCCCGTTGTCGTCGAGGGTGTACATCAAATGCATGGCTGGAGGAAGGAGAGTTGTGTAACGTCAAACTCCGCGACGACGACGATTCTCGCTCGCGCTGGATGACCAATATTTGCGCGTATACCTCTCGTTAAGATGGCCGTTGCTTTTACATACTGACTTTTGTGTTTCTCTCCCTCACCATCCCTTCCTACACGTCTCCGCAATGCTGCCCACCACTGTTGTGCTTACAGCACCAGAGACAGGAACTGTGGTTCGGCCCATTCACGCGTACTCTGAAGAGCAGGCTGCGCAGATAGAGGCACTTCGGGAGGTAAGGTGTCCAGCCACATAGCCAGATTGATCGAACTCAGTGCTCGGTCTTCGTATCGCGTCATCATTTGCGGCCGGCCCCCATCTCAAAGTACGCTCACTCTCTCCTCCTACCTACTTCGGATCCGTATCACACGTGGGAACTCCGATGGCTGCACAAACCCGATACCATCCCTCGTTATATGCGCGCCGCGAAATGGAAGATGCATGATGCTGAGAAGAGAATAAAATCAACTCTCGAGTGGAGACGGGAATACAAGCCCGAGCTCATTCCGCCGGACGAGGTGAGCAAGGGCGACGTGTCGTTATTACTCAGCGAAGACACCTAATTATTCCAGGTCAAGATAGAATGTAAGACCGGTAAAATGTGTGTACTACTTTTATGCGTGTTTGCGCGTGCTGAACTGACATGTGGGTACAGCCTCCTTACAGGATTCGACAAAGATGGACGCCCCATCATCTACATGCGGCCGGGGAGAGAAAATACGGAAACCAGCCCTCGTCAGCTGAGACATCTCGTATGGTGGCTGTAGGTGGAACTGACAGCTGACTGCGCTAGTTTTGACAAGGCGCCATACAGAGAACGCGCCAAGGACATGATGCCACCGGGTCAAGAGTCCCTTGTTATCATTGTCGATTACAAAACGACCACCCTGAGTACTAATCCTCCCATATCGGTAGCGAGCAAGGCAAGTGTTTGCTCTAGGTCCCTTCTGCTAGTTTGAGCGTAACCATTGTATTCGACAGGTGCTCACAATCCTTCAACAACATTACGTCGAAACGCTGGGACGTGCTATCGTCACGAATCTTCCGCTCCTTCTCAATTTTTTTTACAAAGGGATCGCCCCTTTCCTGGATCCCGTAACCCGAGACAAGGTTGAGCCAGCGTTTGACGTGATTTTCGAGAAATGACTCAGTTGTAATAGTTGCGCTTTAACCCGGACCTCTTTGAGCTCGTCCCCCGGTCCCAGCTCGACGCTGATTTCGGAGGTGATTATGCGTTTGAATTCGAGTTCGAAACATACTGGACACAAATAATCGAGTAAAGCACGCTTTTGTTTCGGTTTTCTCAGATGATCTGACGCGCTTTGGTAGCCACTGTGGTATCGCACCAGACGGAACAAGGTTATCTGGCTACTTTGATGGCCCTATATCTACCGGAAATGATGAACACACCCTGTCCATGGAGGAAAAGGTTCTTTGCGATGCTGAATAGTAGAGGAGGGGGTTGTGAGGGGTTGATTACATGATATGTTTGTGCATGTATAGGTGATTTGGGAGGATATGCGGCCAACCGCAACAGCAGCTGCCAACAGACGCCACGCCATAAGTCGCCGCCTGGGATCATCAGCCACCGTTTCCGAAGCCACCGCCAAAACATACGGGGCATTCGATAGAACATATCCTCAAGCATTGTCCACACGTCGTGGCTTGTAGTGAGATCCCTGAGCGAGTCCGTGTAAAAGAGAGATGACCCGGCAGTCAAAGCAGACAGTGCGTAACACTCATTGCTCGTAGCGTTCCGGTCTCCCGTTGAATCAGCCACCCGCATCATGTTGTATCCACTCCCCAATCGGATCGCAAACATCGCGTCCCTTGTGCCCACAGCCCGACCAGAAGAGGGACGCCCATAAGAAGAAGACCCAACAGCAGGACAAACCCTCCCCAAAGAAACCCTCAGAATCCACCATATGGCCCTGCAGGATCAACGGTTGCAACAAGCAGTTTGCTAGAGAGGCTGATCTCAAGAGACATCAGCGCACGACCAAGCTTCATTCTGTGCCCGGATTGTACGTGTTCTTCTAATCATAGGGGCACGCATACACTGACCCTCCACAGTGCTTGTCCCCAGTGTGACGCCAGGTTCACTCGTGTCCGTCTTGGCTTCTTTTTGCCTCGTGCATCCAGCTGACAACATCCCAGACCGACGCTCTTCGCAGACACCAAAAGTCGAGGTCAGTGCATGCATCTCGCCTTTCTAACTCGTTTCATCAACCCGTCTGTCAGACATAATGGGGTCGTGATCGAGCCTACAGATAGTGCAGACAGGAGGAGGTCCATGGGTGATGAGGATCCTCATTCCTCTGGTTCGCGATCAAAGAGCCGCAGTAGAACGCCCTCATCAAAGGAGAATCCCAGCGCCCCCACTTCTCTTCCCCCAACCACGGTCCCTCCAGGCGGTCCACAAAGTTATTACCGTCAACACACATTTGCAGGCGGTGAGTGTATGCATTTTCTGGTGCGACTCCCTGATGCTAGCCTTTATAGTCATGATCCCTCCACCCGGAATGATGGTCGATGGTCAATATTCCCCCGCCGTTGGGCTCCCTACATCTGCAGCTCGGCTACATCAAGCGAGCTGGCAATCCGCACCTCCTTGGGGCGGCGATGGTTCTCAACCACCACCTCCTCATATGATGCATCCTGGTTATCCGCAGCCCTATTACAGTGCACCACCGCAATATTATCGGCCTGGTGCCATGATGCATCCCCCTCCTGACGTCGTGGCCCATCAACAAATACCGAACGGTATTGGTTCATCAAGCAACGGCGAATCATCGTCGTCGCGCAAAGGTAGCCCCGCCATGGCCGTTGACCCCTCGCTGGATCGTGCCGGAATGGAAGACCCCTCCGAGACTGGTGATGCTGAGACCGCTGTGATCGACCCTTCGTTAGTGTCGTCCTCTGCGAGTAGTGCTGACAGTGAGTCCCGTTTTACGCATCCCAGAACCATTTATTAATGCAATGTACAATACAATAGATGGAGAGTCTTCCACGGACGGTCAAGTCTTGAGAGTACCAGAAGCAGGGCCGTCTCCTAGCTGCGGGAAACATATTTCTTCACCCAGTTCAGGCAAACCACCAAATGGGGAAGGGAACGGTAGCGAAAGCGAAGGAATCATCGTTCAAAATTTGCTTTCACCCGACCAAGACCATCCTTATTCATCTCCTCATTCAGCGCCTTTGGAGCATCCCCTCGAAATGGAACAAATACTCACCGAGGACGGCGAACCCATGTTAAACCCAGGTTGGTTCTTCTTCCTTATATCTTGTCTCCCTGTTGACCCTTTTTGCGCTAGCCGAGTTATTGACGCAGGTCAGTACGAGCAACACGACCTCTACGGTACTTGATCTAATGCTCCAGATTCTGAGACAGGAGTCTCTCGCTTCTCCACCTCCTTCATAAATGTGTACTCTACCTCTACCCATGGTATTATATTGACATAACACTCTCATAATCTTCTTCGGGTCACAAATTTTTGGTTGGATATGTTCGTATTACAATACTTGCACCCAGCGCGCGTGGACGCGGTGTTTCCGTAGAATGTTTTTAGACGCTCTTCACGCATGTCGATCCAGTTGAACTAATTGATATCACAGTTTGCATTCGACCGAAGGTAACGAAAGGTCGTTCAGTGCTACATGCATGCTGTGGAGAGCTGGTGATGCGTCAACATCCAGGTAAAGATACACAAGTATCTCGCTGTTGAGAGCGAGGGTGGGAGATAGTATATGGTATGAACACAATGCTTGTCAAACTCGTATCGTAACAGATCAGAGCACCTGAACCTTGGGCCATTTGAACTGGGGACCGACCTGTTAGCAAAAAAAAAGTAAACATCAATCTCGTCCGACGGTCAAAGCAGAAAAGGCAACACACCAGCTGCACACACATGCCCCCCAACTTGTGCCCCACCTCGACACACTCAGCGAGGCTCTTCCCAGCAACGTACGCACCCAAGAACCCACCCGCGAACGCATCCCCAGCCCCGTTCGTATCCACGATCAACTCGCTCGCGATCGGCGTCACCGCAAACACCTTGGCCGGGTTCGCCCCGTCGACGAGAATGGTCGATTCAGGGCCCTGGGTGATCACGACGATGCGCGGGCGCGTAGTGTTGGCCTTGCGGTAGGTCGCGATGCCCTTGGCGATCTGGGCGATGTCGGTCGTGTCGGATTTGAGGATGGCTTTGGCGTATTCTTGGGCTTCGGATTCGTTCCCGATGACGATGTCGGTGTAGGGGAGGACCTGCTCGAGTTGGGCGTTGAAGAATTGAAGGATGAACGGAGCGGAGAGGTTGAGGATAAAGGTCTGTGCGTGTAGGAAGGGGGATCGATGACGAGAACACGGCACGTGTGTGAGATGGGATGACAAAAGCCGGATGAAATGGACCCTCATACCTTGTTGTTCTCCGATGCGTGCTTGCTCAGCGTGAGTACTGAACTGACGCCATGCGTGAGGAAGAACCCTTCGACGTAAAACACCTTGGCACCCTGCACGAGCGGGGCAACCGTCGCCGATGAGAGATGTGAGTCATCGAAATTTTCAGCGGCACGCAACGTTGTCACCAACGAACTAAAAAAAAGTCGACCGAATCCCTCGTGTCAACGATCGCTGGGCCACGAGAACAAGGGTGCGCGAAAGAGGTTCCTACCGGTGGTGACCCGTGAGGACCACAGCACAAGCACCCGTCTTCGCTCCCTTCTTGACGAGATATACCTCGTCCAACCCTTCTCGCTTGTTCGCCGCCCGCAATTGCTCGGCGAGATCATCATCGCCTACACATCCCGTGTACACCACCGAGCCGGGAGGGAGGACGTACTAACATGGCATAGTCAGATCGGTCGAGAACACACGATCGTGAGTATATACTCACCGCAGCCCCACGCGCAGCGTTCTGGGACGCTCCTCCAGCGACGTACGTGACCGGGTAGTTCTTTACGATCTCCTCGTAGCTACGGTGAAACCAGTAGTCAATGATCGTGTTGATGGCGATCAAACGGGAGGATGGAAGGGTCGACGTACATGGGTTGATGCTTTTCCTCAGCGAGGATTGCGTTGTTGGCCTGGAGATCGTACTTTTTCAAGAGCTCTTCTCCGTCTCGGACCTGCACATCAAGAAGAGGGTTACCCAAACAGAAAATCTGGTACGACATGGCGGGGATGGAGTGCAGGGACGTCGACGGAGAGCTGTGTGGGATCAAGGTTGTGGAAAGAGATAAGACCAGTCGCGTGGGTCGCCAATCCGGGTTCACACATCACACTAGAGGACACGAATTACCGTGGCGGCGTGGCCACGCCTCTAAGAAACCAAACGTTATGTATTCCACAAAGCGAAGACACGAGGGTTGAAAGCATGGTAACAGTGACTATAAATGGAGGGAATTTTATGTATCAGCTGCATGGGTTTGAGAAAAGGTACGGACAACAATACTAGGTACGGTAATACACTGGGCGAATTGGTGGGTAAGAGCAACATTACCAGTTGCTCGAGCCTTGATAGCACACAAGTCATGGAATGCAACAGAAAAAGCAAAAGGAAGAGACTTGGTGGATGCTAAAGATGCCTTCAGTATCTGGACATCATTATCAGAAAAGAATACAAAGCCTCTGAACAAAAGAGGCTTTGCAAAGGAGGATGCAACCTTGTTATAGGGCCTGTCTTTAGATGATGAGCTCTCATCAGATGTACCATTGCTGATTTTCACTGCTCTCAGATACCCTTTCCATGCCTCATCAACATGGATTTCAATGTCTTCCAAGTTCTTTGTGAGACCAAATATTCCACTGGCCTTGGCTTGAGCAGCCTTGGCCTTTGCTGCGTGCCAAGGTCTGCTCAGGTCCAGATCTTCTTCTGGAGACTGAGTCCTGAGTTTCCTATAGTCTTGCAGAGCCTCTTCTTTCAGGTTTTCTCCTTCCTCCACCAAAACATCTAGGATAAATGGTGAGCCTTGACGTTTGTGAGGGGTCTTTTGGGGGGTATTCTTGCCACCCTTTCCCTCAGATTGCTCCAGTTTCCATGCATACCATGGCTGTTTGGCTCCCCACTGCTGCCTATCCTGGTCAAAGACAGGGAGTTTGACTCTCAGTCCAGTCTTGCTTGCATCCAAGCAAGTGGTAAATCTAGATTAGATATCAGTGATATATCCAAAGAAAAGAAATAAACTGACATATAGGCCAAATGGATGGCTTTTTGATTTCCATATCCAAACTCATAGACTGCAGCATCATGAAACTTTGAGTAAAGCCCAACTCTTGTTTCTGCAAGTCCTAGCAAAAGGACCTTTTGGAAGGCCTGCTGTGCTTGTTTGGGCTCAAGTTTAGAAGCTCTCTTGTCAAAATCTCTAACATGCTCCACTTCTCTCTCAAAGAAGGTAGAGAGATCAGAAGGGGCTGTACAGAGATAAGAGCTTCTGAACTGCTCTACCAGTGGCTTGCACCAGTTGAGCATTACAGTATCTATGAGGGAAAAAGGATATAGAAAAATAATGCAATTTTACCTCCATCCACTTACCTCCATCATAATCTTTAAAGAAATAACTTAGTTTGTGCAAATATAATCATCAACCACTTACCTCCACCACCAAGCATGCTGGCTAAAGATTGTTTCCCTTTGACAGGGAATACAATCACATTGAAGTAATTGCTCAGCTTGGGATGAGCAACTGCTCTAACCTGTATTTCATGGTAAATCATGAATTTCAATATGTGTGAATATTCACTTTTTGAATATCTGAAGGTAGCCTTGTTGGATTTCTGGACACCTTGGATTTGTATCAATAACATATAAAAAGCCACACCATAAAACAAACAAAAACTTACAAGAACATCTCCAAGAATGATATCAGTTTGTTCACCAGTGGTGGGATTGATGATTGGTTCAGAAGATCTGAAGTGGATTTCACCCTCTTCCAAGACACCATAAGGATCTAGAAATACAATCAGAAAAAGAGTCACAATATAAAAGATAGCTACCAGGAACAATGTAAGCTTCACATGATTCCATAACTGGAATGTGAAACCTCTCCACATATTCATTGACAACTAGAGTGATGACAGACTCTAGTTTTCGAAACAGGAGATCCAGGTTCAAAGGGTGAAAACCGGCTTGGAGAAGCTCCAGCACAGTCTCATGAAGAGTAAGAGGATGGCCAGAAAATCTCTTGTGGCTGGCATCAACCAGGGGTCCAGCCTGGTGATAATCTGGATCACCATCACCATCACCCTCCTCATCCTCTCGACCTTGGTCATCTATAGGGATAAGCTGCCCAAGACCTAGGGCACGAGCTTGCCCTGTGAGTAGTCTTCTTAGCCTACTCACCACAATGCTGCCTGCCCTTTCCACTGCCTTCCAGACCATAACCATGGATTGAGGTTGGGTCCAATCAATAAATGACTGGATCTCCTCCCTTAAACCCAGTGCCATCAAGTCCTTCAGAACCTGAGGGTTAATTCCATTATGGCAAAGATTTATCAGGGTCTGTGATGATAACCTGCTAGGGTGGGTTACCCTGGAAGGAGCAAGGAGATCAAAAGTTCTCTGAGCTCGACCAAGCTCAGAAGTTTTCCCCAATTTAATCTTGGTTTGGGATGGTCTAATCCAGATAGTGGCAGGTCCATCTGGAATCTGCTGAAGAGGATCTGGATGTAACACCCACATCCCTTTTGAACCACCTATACGTCCTTGTACAGCAGTGGGCCTGATGCTATACTTCATAAGCCTCATGATTCGGGTGAGAGCAGCCCCATTAATGAGGCCACACCCATCAGTAAGCACCTTCTCAGCAGGTGCTTTACCTTCCCAGTCCTTGGGGCTGACATCTAATGAAGAAGTTGTATCAGTTTGGTGGCCACACAAAGAGATTACTCACATATGTCATCTACATCTTCATGGATGATGTGTTGGGGTTCAAATTCAATGGTAGGGATAGATGTAGACAACCCCAATGCCCATCGAGTTGACCATTTACTGATTGGCTAGCAAATGTGATATTAACTTTGACTTTACTCAGAACTACACCCTTACCTGCCGGTCATTCGAGCCAAGGGGGTTGTGCCAACAAATAAAGTCCTTCAGAGATATACGGAATTGGTCTCCATCCTGGCTACTTGCAGATCTTTCGAAATCTTGATTGGTCTCTATCAAATACATGCTACCTTCCTTTGCATGAAAGGGTAGGAAGACCCTCCCACAAAGGATGAACTTGCTGGAGCTCAGCAGGAGGCGGACATCATCACCATGCTTGTACAGGAGATCATCGGCAACGCGGACTTGGAGTATGCGACGTGAGCCGAGGTACCGAGAGAACCGGTGGGAGCGGCGAATTTCGGGCTTCTCGAGGTGTATCAAGAATCGACCGTGCGCCCGTACCAGCCGGCCGACTTGTTGGATCCGACCCCCGTACCAGCCGTCCTTGCCCTTCCACGGACCCATTCCGCCGAGTCCGCGGCCTTTGTTCTCGAGGATCGCATCCTGCTCGCGGTCATACTCGATCCTAGTAACATCATGAGTAAACGTATTGCGTCGAATAAGCCCCATGAAATGAAAAAAAATGCACCAAAGTTCTGCCGCGGACGCCGGAGGCACCTCGCGCCGTTGCATTACGGCTGCGACTGTATGTGCGGCATGGACATTGGTCCCGCGGAGTTGATGGATTTTCTCCAAGGTTAGCGAGGACCATGTCCAGCTTCCATTAGTGACACCACGTGCGATTTCATACACCGTTCCCCAGGCGAGGTTATTTGCGTCAAGCTGGGACTGGGCCGATGCGTCGTGGGCGATGACGAAGGGGTCGAGGTCACTCCCGAACTCGGAGCTGCTGGCTTGCGGGGGGTTGCGCAACGCGCTCGCCGTGGCATGAAGCCGTTTTGCCGGTTGAGGTTGGGTAGTCGGAGAAGGAGGAGGTGAAGTCGGGCCCGGGACATCGTGCATATTGGTGGTGCGTTTAGAAGGGACAGCGACAGCGGACGCCGGACGCATAGCGATGTAGGGTGATGTCTTCATGGCACTGGTGGTAGCACCAATACTGATAACTGTAGATCGATTGATGAGTGTAGAAATGGGCCCGGAAGTTGCCCGGTCGCGGCAAGAACTCACGTTCTTCCACTGATCGAAGGAATCAGTGTTCGGATTCAGACAAGGGTGAGAGCAGTGGAGCGTCATGGGGACGGGACCTACCCTGCATTTCCTCTGAGCTGGAATCAACGTCCATCGGTGAAGGCGAGCGGTCTGATATCGTCGCCCTTTGGATTCTCAAAGTCCGCGTGCGCTCCGACAGGGTGACAGGAGACGTTGACAACTCGGTATCTATCGCTGTTGTTTCCGGGCCTAAAGAATTGAGAACAGATGAGGAACATGGATGATGGGTTGGATTATCGCCAGCGATGGCGTTTGATACATACCCAGGATTTTCATTTGTTCTGCGAAGACGTCTAGTCCCTCGGAATATTCTTCTTCGTCCTCCTGTGAAAAGGGAAGAAAAAAACACAAAGTCAGCATAAATCCTCTTTTCAGGTATGGTTGCGCACGAAATCAATCGGCATGATTGTGTGGTTGATTTGAAGTTTGGAAGTAGCTTAAACGTGCGTTGATGGTAGTAGCAGTTCAAGCGAGAAGTCCCCAAAAAGGCGCTCGGAATGAGACGAAATTGTGAACCACGATTTCGCGCGCGCTTTGCGTATTGAATTTGCTGTGGCGACGAATGATATCGATATCGATGGGTCCCAGCCTTGGTGCTTTTCTGATACAGTAGGATTCGTCGAGTCTGCAGCGAGGCACCAACTCGCAAGGTCTCAGGGCATTCATGGCATGGTGCTTGCTGTCACGCGTAAAAGCAATGTTCACAAAGGGGGCGAAAATCCAAGGACAGAAAGATAGAGATTATGTCTTATTACAAAGAGCTTACAACGATCATAAAATAAGCGGTTACTTGCGTGCAAAGGTGATCTGTAGAACGGATAAGTACGAGACGAACAATCAAATAAGAAACAAGCCTTGATCTTGTTCTCTCCATCGAGCTTGTAGTTGTGCAAAGCATCCTTGGCAACTCCTGCGCTCGTCTCGTCCATATACTCCACGAAAGCGATGTCTCGTTTCGTGGGAATGAGCCGGACTTCGTGAAGGTTCGGATATCTGAAGAATTGCATTCAACAGACGTGGTGGGGAAATAAGGGCAAGAGGCTAACTGAGAGAAGAGTGCCATAAGTTGGTCCTTGGTGACACTTTCCGGTAGATTTTGTAGGAATAAAATTTTGTTAGGCGGGAGATATTCGTCTGGCATTTGTACAGCTTGTCGTTTGGGAGCGGGAGCCGCAGTAGTACCGTCGACTGATGACGATGGGTCAGTCAAACAGTAAAGTAAGAAGGGTGCAAGTCTACTTTCTGCAGCCAATCTCTTCGAACGAAACTTTTGCTTGAGAGGATTGGAATAGCGAGTCGTTCCTTGGTATTAGCAATGGATTAAATGTGCACAGGCAAGCGGTGAGTTTGGCATACGTTTGTGCTCGGCTCTCTGAGCTTTGTGCGCCTCGAAACTTTCAACATCCAGCCGTTTCACGACCGCGTCCGACCTCGTTCTGGCAAATGATATTTGCTGTGGCGGAGTGTTAGTACGATGGAATCGATCGTCAACGAGAGATGTCCTACCATGGGTTTTGAGTACAGAGGAAATCCCCGGACCTCTCTCATTGCTTTGGCGGCGATCTCAGATGATGCGAACGACACGAATGCTTGACCGCGCATCCGTAGATTGCTGTGGGCGACGACATCTAGGACTTCACCATATGATTTGAAAAGACCTCGCAAAGATGCTTTAAGTACTGTTTCGATATGGCCGTCAACTGACTAGAATGAACATTTTATCGGGAACGCTGACCGTCGACCTTTATCTTCTCGTTGAGATTTTGGATATAAAGGGTCTCTGAAGCGATTTCATCTTGCGGTGGAGGTTGGGCGGCATCGTCAGGGACTGCGGGCGCGACTTGGGCAGGAATTTGGTTTAATGGGGGAGTCTGAACGTCAGCCATGGCGGTTGCGGTTGGGAGTCGACGAGCGCGCCTGTTTGGTCTTGATATGACAAATTTCCTCTTCTGTACATGCCACACTTCCCTCCAATTTCGGGCTCAAAAACCATGACCGTAATAGGTGGGATTTCTAACCTACATACACTATGTACAACGACCGCGCTGCGCCAGGTTTCTAGTGTTACAGAAATCCTGAATTTTTTTTTTCTATTCCCGTGCGAAAGGTGCCGCTTTCGGGATTTGCCGTGCTTCATATGACTGCTGCGCCGACTGTCGTTGCTACTGTACCAGAGCGCTTGACTCTCGGCTGGACCACTTGTGCAAACTTACCACTTGTTCATGGGGCGCTGGACGCAGTACGACGAGGTGAGCCATATTTTCACAAGGCTGTCCTGCGTCAACCGACATACCATATCTAGGACGATTACAGACTTCCCGAGGGAGTGAAGCGCATTGGCTATGATGCCGACACTGGGTGCTACTACTTTCGTGATCGGGAAGGGGTTGTGTACAAGGGTCCTGAAGGATCCGAGTTCGGAGAGTTAACCCAAAGTACCGATCTGCCGCTCGTATAGTAGACCACAACCTAATTTTTGTTTAATAGTTACCCAACTGCCTGTCACTGTCTCTGCGGAAGCAGGCGGTGACAATGACGTCGAGGCTGCACCTGCTCGTGGTGACGGTTACCAACCTCTTGCAGTAGATGAGGTTCGTACGCTGCTATTTGGATTGCATATGTGGCTGACCTGGACTACTCGGCTCAGCACGGCTCTCGTCATGCTCTCCGAGGAGGTGCTTATCGAACGCTTTTCCCCTTCTTCCTTATCATCGCGGTCATCCTCTTGCTCATCTGGCGGCTCGCATTTTCACCCACTCTTGCCGCACCCGCCCCTTGCCCCAGCACAACGATACCGTATATCATTCAACCTGGTGATAACTGTTGGGAAATCGCTCGTCGCTATAACTCAACCTTGGATAAATTCCGCATCGTGAATCCCAAGGTTGTTTGCAGTGATCTACACCCGGGAGACCGAGTTTGCGTCCCAGATGAAGGGTCCTCCATAAGCAGAGTCTTTTGATTTCATGCAGCTGAGTGACTTTCTTGTTTCTCCACGTATATCGCCATCACTTGTACCATATCGCTTTACAAACTGGAACATTTCATCGTTAGAGCATACGTTTGGTCACAATGCAATGCCGTGTCTCACTCGGACTGCGTGTGACGTTGAAGAGGCTAGGACGGCACTGACTAGTATGGCTACACGCGTTCCACTTTGCACAGCCACCTCGTCACATTCTCATCGTGGGAATAATTGCACAGCCATCTCGGCATGTTGAATTATCCTGGTTCCGTCCAACCTGCAACTTTCCTCGACCCCCTTACGATCACCTGCACGAATTCACGACCCTCAGAGATATTGATAACATATTCACTTTCCGCATATTCTAACAAATGGCTTTCGAAGATTGGATTCGCAAGGGACACCCCAGTAAGCTTTGTTTCTCTGCGCAGTTACCCATCTAAAACTTCCCGCAGTTGTGTTCGGATTGCTTATTGTTTTCAGCATCATCGAGGTCCGTTCGTGCCCACTCCAGGGCTACATTCTGATCCAACCGCTCTGTAGCTGTCAATATCTGCTTTCCTCGTTGCTCAATTTGACCGACACCATAACTACTTCACTACTGATGAACGCGATCGCACCGCTTTCCTCTTGTTCGCATCCATATGGACGATTGTGCTGTCTGCGCTGTACATCTTTTTCTTCTTCACCCTGCCAGATAGCGTGATGAACAGTATTGGATCTCATATTGGCTTGTAAGCATTATTCGGTTTCTCTTCTCGTTCAGTTGGTTGACACGGGACGTAGTTTACTCCTCACATGGATCTTCTGGACCGCAGGCGCAGCCAGTATTACTGCCGCTCTTGGCGGTGGATTGAATTGCGTGTAAGTACACATTCATGACATGGTTGATCGTTTCAAACCAGAAAACCCATAGCAACCAAACCGTGTTTGTGTATTGCGGACAGCTGAATGCCCTAGAGGGTTTCGCCTGGCTGATTTGGTAAGAAACGTCTCGAACATAATCTCACCTTGTCTTGTTTACCTCATTCTCTCAGGATTATTGTTACGTTTACAATCATCGTTGTGGCTATTCGTGGTGTGCTTGCCGCACGACGTGGTGATGGCCTCAAGGGCCCGCTTACTGTATGAACAGTTTTCATCGTGTCTCGCCTCCACATTACCTGTCTTTTCAAATGGAGTACCCCTTTTATCTCTTGAACCCCATTCACACCGCGACACCCCTACCCAATCTATCCTATTGTTGATCCCTCATCCTTTACTCACGCACTATATATCTTGTGGACACCTTTCATCATTACTACCGTATCTGACTAGTGACTTGTAACGACCTGCCTTTGTGTAGTCACATAGATGCTGTTAGAGCATTTTGTTGGCTATAGTCGTAGTGACAGGTATAGTCGACAACCGTGAGGGAACAATCAGGGCCAAATTTTTGGTCAACTGTGCTTGTCTCGATGACAGCCAATGCAAACGTTGTAAATGACGCCAGTTCCTGTATGGTGGGGAGACAGTATGGACTCGTGTTGAAAGTCCCCGCTGACTGTCAACACGAACTCATACCGGAGGCGGCCAATGCCGGTGTTGTTGATCTTGATCATAACCGCATAGCAAACAACACACGTTCCTACATGGTCGGGAGACAGTATGTATTCGTGTTGAAAGTCATTCAAGACCGTCAACCCGAGTTCATACCACCTCCTGGCGACGGGACGACGGAGGCGACCAATGCCAGTGCTGATCTAAGCCGAGATGCGAATACAAACGCACAATAAACAACGCCCATTCCTGTATGATGGTGAAGACGGCATGGGCTAGTGTTAAACGTCAGATCCGATTGCCAACACGAGTTCACTCTGTATCCGCGTGCAATTCATGGTAGGGGAATGGATGAGAAGTAGGTGGTGTTGAAAAACCGAGATAGAGGGAGCGGCGACTGAGACGATATGCCTGGTACTAGAATTGAAATCTTGACGTTTGGTTAGGGGACGCAGAGTCGCATGACAAGAGTACGGTTGATTTCGGACGGAGCCGGAATCGACTGTTGATGGATCTGATCAACGGACCCCAAGTCTTACCTCTGTTCGACAGGTGTAGACTACGGTTGGTCAACGCACCTCGTCTTTTGTTTTTTGCCGGTGGCGGCTGATGTCTTTTGTTCTTTATCTTCGTTCGACGGATTCGCGGCAGTTGCTAGATCCGTGCTTGGCTCAGGAAGCTGTTGAAAGACTAGCCTTGGTTAGGGGATCAGGTAGATCCTGAAGCACAGCACATACCGGTATTCCCCTAATCTTAGCTGATTCCATCAAGTCACTGACCGATGGTTGATTCTGGACACTTGGCGAGATATTTCGCGGGGACTCGGATATCAACCAAGGAATCAAGGCCAAGCCCCGTTTAACGGTGAGAACAACGAACCCTTTGGCACCTGCCCGATCGAATCTCCATCACCCGGTTCACGGCACCTTCTCGACCATTCCGGGTCAACGGCAAACGCGCTGAACATGAAGACCGATTCTTCGGGGGAATGTTGTTTTTTGAGCTCTGGTAGGCTGCGGAGGTATAGACTGAGTAGCTTATCAACGGAATCCATCGGAAAGTGTTCGCACACTATGAAGGCAGTACTAGATGAATCGACATGTTCCGATGGGTTGATCAACGCACTGGACAAATACGGATTGTAAACTCGTCGTGAATAGCCTCGCAGCGTAGATACAACAAACATTAGACTGCGCTTGGAAACGACGGAAGGTTTCGCAGACGTTGATTGTTTACCTGGTCATCGCAACGAGACCAGATAGCTGGGATCCAGGTAAGAATAAGCGCCAAAGATACAAGGCAGTGTGTGAACAGACCACATTAAGAACAAAGGAAACGTAAAATTTGCGTACCACGAGTAAACCGAAATACCTTGTTTTTCCACTCTTCAAAGCCGACGACTGTGTACCATTGGTGAGGATGTCATCGACGAACACCGGTGCGTAGTAGCTCGAGGCGTGATTGAACAATGCTGACAATTCAGTAAGACCAAACAATAGTACTTGACACCGGTCACTCTAGACGGGTATTTGCAGTCGCTTTCCAGACTGACGGAAAGCATCTTTTGGGCGGGAGCGATGATGGAATTCGACGATGGCGACTTTCAGACGGTCAAGAGGTCACAAATGAAACGGGAACAAGGGTGTACGCTGTTTGTGTGTCGAGAGATGGCAAGTGGATAGTTTGTGGGACTAAGGAGGGGGCAAGCATGTGGGACGGAGAGATGCGTGAAAAGGTCATCGACGTGGAGAGCGGCAACTCTGTGTGGGCTGTGGATGTCTCCCCAGATTCGACCAGATTTGCCACTGGGAATAACGAAGCTGCGAGCATTTGGAGCATCAAAACCGGAGAGCGACTTGTTGGCCCACTCGAGCACGGCGACAATATCACTGGAGTCAAGTTCTCCCCAAGTGGCGAACACATCGCCACTGCATGCTACCATCACTCTATCCGCATTTTTGACAGTCGCAATGGTGACGAGCTCATCACCATCAACACCATCATACCCATACTCATTGTAGCCACTCCGCTTGCGTGGTCGAGCGACGGTCAGCAAATCTTTGCCACATCCAAGGACATGAATATCAGTTCTTTTGATGTGTCCACTGGGTCACAGCTCGCCGAATGGCAAATTCCTGATGACTACGATGTCCACTCTCTCGCTCTCGCCCCAAATGGCAAATTCATCGCCACCTTTGGAGACCGTTCAATCGTGTTCCTGGACACATTGACACACTCTCGGACGGGCCCTATCATCGATGACGATGCAATACGGTCAATTGCCATCTCTCAGGACAGTAGCTACCTCGCGACTGGACGATACGACGGAAAAATTGTCGTTCGTCACCTCAACGGTGTGCTCCCGGACTTGTACGGTCCATTCCATGTAAGTATTTGACCCTTGCATGTCGGATGACCTGCCTGCATATTGACAAACTACTTAGGTAGCTACTCACGAGGAACCACAA
>JAGTXK010000198.1:0-25325 GCA_019096195.1 Boletus sp. NGJ
GGAGTTATTGGGGAATAATGTGTTTAGTGAAAAATGACCAAACATGCGGACAGTTTTTTAAGCCACTATATATGGGCCCTCTCTTCCAATCCAGCCTGGGCCATTCTTTACTACCTCCTGTTCACCATCTGTGTCGCTCATGTCAACCAGACGTGAGTGCGCATATACCATTTTGGACACTTACTATCTCAATTACCTTCTATGTTACTACCTCCTGTTCACCATCTGTGTTGCTCGTTTCAACCAGATGTGAGTACACACATACCATTTTTTTGTGCAGTGTTCTGTGTTTTCTCGCTCTTTGCTCATGCTTTCCATATTATCTGTGACATTTTGAAAGGACGATGACTGCTTTGTAGTAGCTTATCACATGCTTTTTAATGAATTTTGCTTCCTTTCTGTGGTTCGAAATATGAAAAGCACAGTAGAAAGAATGATAAAAGCCAAGGAAGGATGATAAGCAGCATGAATGCTTAGATAAAAGCAGAGGGATCTGCTTTCTGTGCTTTTCGAGTGGGTTCAGCAAAAGCACAGAAAGCAGCGAAAAGTGTGTAAAAAGCACATGAAAAGAATCTTGTCATTTTACTGATGTGGGAAATGTGTCTGGGAGCCCCAGGTGTCTGAGCTCAAGCATTTGGGCCGGCATGCGTGGGTTGTGGCAAAGAACTGTCATGGATACTGTGGTGGTATAGTGTGGTGGTTTGACATGGTAGTTCCTGGACGTGAAAACCAAAGCCTTCGAGGTATGGACAGGACAACGACGAGACGGATGCCAATGTTAGGCTAAAAGATTACATCTTGAAGGTGGTGTTGGGTTACTCGTCGCGGTACAATGTGCTGATGAAGTCAGTTTAGTGCTTCCCAGAGGGAGGGTGGGATAAGTACCCAGTGTGATAACCAAAGGTGAAGAAGTAATATAGAAAAAAAAAACTGGGAATCCAGGATTTGCTGTAGATTCAGGATACTCAGTGCATAGTGCCTGGGTAAAAAAAAGTTCGAATTCATGTGATCATGTATACATTCACTCTACGGACATTCGTTCCGTCAGAATATCTGATGGTAGGGGCACTCCCATCAGCCGTCATGTGTAAGTTTCTCAATCACCCAAGTGAACTGGGGGAACACAGAATACAGTGCTTTCATCTGGCCTTGGATGAAAGTAGAATATATTAGACGATTTCATGCACTTGATCACATTGACATGCATACCAGAATTGCTTCGAACACTTCAGGATATCACTTAAGAACAAGTTCTGGCAATCACATGGGTTTCATACAGATGTCTGAGATGTCTGCCCATGGTGCGCCAGGGAACATGTCATTGAGCGTCTGAGAGTGTTGCTAGTGCCAACGAGGTAGCATGTGAGTGAGACTATTCGAGCATGCAAGAATGTGCCATATTTTCTGCGTGGTATATTGTGAATTGGTCTAATGCAGATTATACACTCGTTGTGAACCAAGTCCCACACGCTAGACGTGACGGGCATTCGCAGACTGCGTTTGGAACACCTGGGATTCCCGAATTGGAAGCCTAATTAGCCAGTCCAAATAGATTTCATAATACATAATTAGGCTTTCTGCCTCACTTTTCCTAGCACCAGCCATAAATCCTGCCCCAAATACTGGCCAACTTTGCCATAGGAGAAGGAGACCTTTAGGGTAGGCATGGCTAGCACGTGAGCCGGACCTTTAGGGAAGTTGTTCCCACACGGCATAGCTAGTTGTGCCACACAATCCAATCAATAGCTTCCCACGCCCCTACCTTCCTTGTTGTCATCGTTGTCACCGTTGTCCCGCTGTCGTCTTCCCCCGACGTCTCCATCGTTCCTGTCGTTTCCACCATCATTCTCTCTGTCATCTCTGTGGTCCCTGCTGTTGTCCTCTTCCGTCCTCTCCCTCGTTCTCCCCCATCGTCTCTGTCATTCCTGCGGTCATCTCCTCGTCCTCCCTCTCGTTTTCGCTGTTGTTCTCTTGTTCTCCTCATTGTCCCTGTGGTCGCCCTCTCCTGTCCTCCCTCTCGTTTCCACCATTGTCCTCTCCTGTCCTCTCCCTCATTTCTGCTGTTGTTCTCTGGTCCTCTTTGTGTCCCTGCGGCCATCCTCACCTGTCCTCTCCCTCGTTTCTGCTGTTGTTCTCTTGTCCTCTTTGTGTCCCTGCTGTCATCCTTGCCCGTCCTCTCTGTTGTCCTCGTCACCTTACTCACTGCCCTTCTCGGTCTTTTCTCACCATTGTTGCATGGATCTCACCAACCGTATCATTCACTTTGCAGCATTGGTTATCCATGTCCCGCCATACACAAAGGTTTCCGGGATTGTCAAAATCAATTAAGGTCCATAGATTCAGAGGACATGCCCACCATACCATCACTCTGTGGGCAGGAAAACAGGCTGATCGTCTTCGCACCATCAGTGAGCAACGCGCTGCAGATCTTCAAGGTATGTTTTCCCTTACGAACTATATACTCCGTTCTATGTACTAATGTATTATGGTAGTGCTGCCTCCAGAGGACCAGGACAATGCAGACCAGATGTTTGAAGATTTGGGCATGGATATTCAATACGATGTGCACATCCCCAACACAAGCTTTGACTCTGAACCCAATGATGGCAATGATAGTGATGCTGATGACGAGTTCTCCCAACTTACTGAGCAGGTGGCTGGATGGTTCGCTTTCATTCTCTCTTCTTTTCCTCTCTTCTGACAAATGTTTCAGGTGTGCACCAGATAGCCGAGACCGTCGGGATCGCATCGAGACCCAAACCAATCAATGGAGTGTCCAGGTACCCTGCCTCATTGAGGCTTACATGCACTTCTGTTCACGTGATTCTGGTGACAGCTTCCCAACTGATGAACTTCGTAATGTACAAAATGCACCGGCAGTGCATCCTGCTGGCACCATTAGTGAAATTGAACTTGTCGATATCTTCAGTGAGTGCCACAGCCTCTGATTCAATAGACATTCTTTGACAAATGTATAGGCCAATGAAAGGCGACACTTCTGGCTCATCCACACCATCTCTTCCCCAACGAGAGTCTGATTTCTCATGGATATCTGGGCTGTTCACCTATCTTCCCCACTCTCACTGTTTCTATTCGCACCCTTGCAGTTTTTCGCCAATCACATCGTTCCTGCCTGTGTTTCAGCATTCAGGCACAATGCAAAACTCTCTGTCATCTTCATAATGTACGTTAGGATGAATATGCCATAACTGAATTTATATTGATGCGTGACAGGTGCCATACCATCCCTATCTCTGCTTCCAGCTCTCCGTCGCCTATGACATATACCTGGAGATTGTCCATCAAGTTGAGGACCGCATTCGTAAGGCCCTCAACCATGATTCTCAAGAGTGGAGACTTCAAAATGAGTGTCCAGCATGCTTTTACCGACTCGAAGATGAGCCAAAAATGACATTTGACTGGCTCATTTCAATTGATGGCAACAATAGTTTGAAGCGATGGGACAGCACTGTGTATGGCACAATTCCTTGGGAAGATTCTCGAGTGGTGAGATCAAGCTATTGGTTAAGTAACGCAGATGTCAATCAATTTCAATATGAGGTCAAGGTGAAAAATGTTTGTTGATTTACAACAATACATGTGCTGTCTGCTGACATAACATTTAGACTGTGCCACCTGATGCCATTGCTACCAGCCTGCGCAATGATGATGATTGGGAGGAGGTAGCAATGCCTGAGCATCCCAATGTCTTCAACTGTGTTGATCAGTGGTGCAATGCCAAAGCTGACATGCAGAAGAAGACTATGTCAGTTTTCAAGGAATCTGGAATATTCATCGCAACATGCCGGCATCGTTTTATTCTCTTGGCCTGTGATATGATTAAGAGTGATGAGCAGTAAGTATGAATCTATTCACAGGAGTTTGCCAATCTAATATTAAAGTAGGGTGAAATATCCCTTGACAATAATCAATCATCTTCTTTCAGTGTACAGTAAGAATGGTGGCTGTGCTTACGACATTGGTTGCGCGTTCGCAAAAACTGCCAATAGCAGTACCATCAGATCAAAGATACATGAACTTCGCTTGCGATTCATGACTGGTGCCTTTCATGGACATGCGCACAACTGCATTTGTCAATTGGACTGGCATCCTATGTACATTGAAGGAACAGGAAATACAGAGGGGGAAGGCTGTGAGCATGTGTTCTCGGCATCCAACGAACTAGCCCAAGGCACACGACATGCGACCTGGTTCCACCACCACCAAGCAATCAAGCAACATTTCGCCTTCTAGAACGAAGACAAATACGAAGCGCTCAGTATGGCCTTTTCCCACTTATCTCAACTCATCTAATCTTTGCCTAGCACGTTTCATTCATAATCATTACCGAGAAGCAACACAATCCATTCGCACGCTAAGCACAGAACTTTCCATCCTTAAGGCTTTGCTTCATCTCACTGACTATGATTTTCCATGTTTTTTGGCTGAAGAATGCCTTTATCTTATCTCCCTGAAAGAACCTCTGCTGCAAGAACAGACCCGCATTCACTATGCACAAGTACTTGACGAACTTGAAGAGCGAAGGTATGTATCTATTTGTTTATTCTTGTCATATTATGTATGACTGTCATTATTACGGTTAGAGTGGAATGGAACATGGCACACGAAGCAGCTAACACAGCCCTGACAGTCGTTATTGAGGGTGATCACCACACCATCACTGCTGTAATCCACCAGGCTCATGTTCATGTGGACCTTGCCTATGTGAAATTGCAAAATGCCGAAATACTTGCTGCACATCTCCAGGTGCAGCTTGGTCTCGAGTTGCCATGGGAGATCGGTGGTGCAGAATACAATTGCTATAAGGGTGAGGTGAAGCTTCGCAAGTACCATGAGGCATTGGGAGAGCTGGAGCGCTTGGTAGTCATGCGCCTTTTTGAGTTGGAGAAGGTGACGATGTCTGATACTGGTATGTCATTTTACCTGATTGTTCTGACAATACAAATATTTCATTACAGGCTACAAGCTGTGCCAGCAAATTAGCAAGGCTCTTCATCAGAAATCGGATGTGATTCAAAAGGCAATCACACAGTACAACACTCAAGCTGCGGCTCTCACACCCCCCCGTCCCTCTGTTTCATGGAAGGACATCACCAAATATACATTTCTAGGGGAATTTAATCTACTTTGACTTGCACAGGACGACATCCGAGAATGGGAGTGGGCCAGACCCACCGTACGTGAAGCCACAGCTAAGTTCTTTAAACTTTGTCATGCACAAGAAGAAATTACTCGACTTCATACTGAGGTCTACCACTTGCAAACAGCCATACGTGATGAAGAAGATGAAATAGTGGCATATATTGTGAGGCTTCGTGAGTCTCAGCCACTCCTTGCCGGTGAACTTGAGCGCCTACACCAACTCCGTGCTATGATGAACATGCTTCATCTTGATCGATTATGCTGCATCAAGAAGAAATATGGGTCAATAGGACATAATCAATTGGGGATCCACTTGAAAGAAACTCATTCGCCTGATGAACAAATGGCCATAACTGATGTGAGCAGCAGGACCTCAACCCCTACTTCTACCATCCCTCAAAGTGAATCCAGTCATGGTGAGTTCTCCATTTCTGTCTATTACTGTTTACGCTGATCAATTTGTTTTGCAGAATTATCATCAGTCTTCAATGACATGTATGGACTTTACATCAATGATCCCAGAGACGATGACCTTGTGGACCGCAAGGATGATGAAGCGGAAATCCATTCCATGGTAGATTTTTTAAATGATATCACTGATTGACGATGTGCATACATGTAATACTGTTATACTCAATAATCTATGACTATTTTTTCTGGCATGATTGGACTGATCTGAGAGTAGTGGTGTGAATGTATATCTTGGTTGGGATTTTTGAATGGTGTGGCAATAACGCACGGGTCATGTGTGAGTGACTCAATCAACACTACTTACCATCAACTACCTCACACCAATGTGTCTCAGCAATCATCATCATTGCAAAATGTTTGTGTTCCTAGGAATGCTCAATATCAAGACTCCCGAGCCATGCTTGAAGGGATATCCATACTAGTATGTGCATTCGGTGAGTCCTATGCATCTTTCTGATGTGGCTACGGTGTTAATAAAACCCTTAGTGACATATGTAAGTTACTTAGACTGCTCATGCAACAGAGTACCACATCCTTCCATGCCATGACCACTCCCTCTCAAAGCAATGCATCCACAGATGGTAAAACCACGCTCAAAAACCAAACCCTATTCACACTGGCAGCGATCAATGCCATGTACTTGTCGTCGTTTGCTCAAGGGTTTACCAGTAGGCAGCATCAGGCAGCAATCCAAGCACTCCTTCAACATTGTGCAAGTGAAGATGGTATGCATTCTCATGTGAAAACAGGAGACAGGCTTCATCCAGAATACATAATGTTCAATCCTGCCGAGGAATCTGATCCCAAAGGTCATTGTAGCAGGACGGAGTTAGCCGAGGCCTCACTCACAGATGTTTTTGATGCGGTAATGTTCATGTTTACTAGCCTACACACTTCACTACTTAAATTCCCTGCTAGATAACTATGCAGGACCATTTGGATGGAGGAATGTCCCTTCTCATCAGGTGCCCAGGCTTTGACGCACCAGCCGATATAACCCCGGAGAAAATTACTGTTGACCTCTATGTCACCCCGCACGAGCTCATTCAAGACGAGCATGTTGACAGTGACACAGCCATGTTGGTTCAGGCTTTCTGCCAAGAATTCATGATCCCTTACCTGCAGCGCTTTTCCGAGCATTGTAAAATTGAGTTGATCACTGCTCCAAAGCCACATAGTAAGTCTGCATGAGCTCATTCACACTTGCGTCACTAACATTTATACAGAACTCACAGCTTCTATCAGTCTCAATGGGCCAAGTCACCTCCCTCGATATTCAAGTCCACTCATCGCGCGCATTCAGTGCATAGTGCTCAGTACCAATGCAAAGCCCACATCAAATGATACCCAACATATTTCGCCCTCTGCTGCCATCTGCGAATCTACGGTGATCACGGCTAACAATGTGTGACCACCCAACACACCTACCACCCTTCGTCAACGGCAACGTCGCCCTGTGGATGCTTTTGAACCTGTACCTGTGGAAACCTTGGCGGTGGAGCCAGTTCATCTTGTCATCCCTCCTGATCAGACTGCATTGCCCAGTCGCCCTCTCATAAGCCTTGGACC
This sequence comes from Boletus sp. NGJ, assembly GCA_019096195.1. NCBI lineage: Eukaryota > Fungi > Basidiomycota > Agaricomycetes > Boletales > Boletaceae > Boletus > Boletus sp. NGJ. The sequence goes on from JAGTXK010000198.1 coordinate 7,204, forward strand.
GAACACTGATGCTGTACTCGATCACTTCAATCTTGGGGATGCAATACTCCCTCGCTTGCATATGCTTATCCAAACTGTGTGCAGCAGCTGTTGGGAGGCAGTCCTCAGATCTACACCATCAAACCTGATATATGAGGAAGCATTCAATTTGTCAGCAGCACTCATTGCAGACCTTACGCACACCCCTGGGTTTTCCATAATGACAGTATGTCCATCCGTCTACATTCCTCTTACCCGAACAGGGACAAACCTGATTCATATTGTAGAAATCCAAGATCTCCATCTTCAATATGATGCTCAGGGTACTCGGTGCCATAGTCTTGGTTTGTTTGATTTGCATTCTAGTCTTTTTTTTTTTTCTGTAAATTTTCCATCCAGCCCTGGAGCCCCCTTTTCCCCTATGCTCACATATTGAACTGAATCTGTCTAGCGTCATTTGAATATACTGCTCTTGCCGTGTCTTTCGCCTGTTAAAAATCGCAGTGTGTGCAGGAACACTTTGGTCATCCTCGCCCTCTCATAGTATTACCTGCCTCTCTCATTGACAGGAATGGCTCCCGCCGAGTCCAGCCTTTATGCCCTCCATGCAATCAACACCCGAGAGTTCATCTCATGGCCGAGGCTTGTGCAACACTGAGAATAGACCAGCACCAGAAGGCCACCCACTTCCAGCACAACTTGCAGGAGACTTGGAAGGTGTTGGACAATGCCACCATGAATCTTGCATTGAAACACCACAAGAGTGTCTGCCGTGTGCAAAATGAACTCCATTTCGCTCATATGAAGTTTTGCTCACGACAGACCAAAATTAATGCGTGGAATGCATTTTGCTGGAAGAAATGACGCAGCGTTCACTTGGTCGGTAGCACAGATGAAAATGGTATATTTTTTTTGCCGCAAAGCAACTATACTTAACAACAGTAACTTCAGCAGGCAAGACTACATTGCCTGACCTTGTAAAGGTGAATCGTGCCAAGTATCACAACCTCAGTGCCTCCAACAAGGAAAATATTGTCAAGAAATTTTCTGAATTCAGGATAATGAAAGCAGTTGGTGTTTGCACCTCAACCCGATCGAAAATCAATGATGTTACCCAGACATTGAAGGCGGTGGAGTCAGAGGTGAGCACAGCACTATTTATTTATTGCAAAAATAACAATACATATTTCTAGCTTGATAATCTCCAGGCGTGTACAGGCGTGCAGACCCTACTCTATGCGACGCGAGGAACTACAGACCTTCCACTTCGTAGTGTCGCCTTTTCAACTCTTGGTGTCAAAGATTTCATGGGCTCAGTCATGGGCTTAGATACACAGGACTTCGTTGGGAAGATGGAGGGATTTGCCATACAGGGAATCAAAGGTTTGTTTCTGCCTATCATCTATATGCAGTATCACAGTGTCATAAAACATTACAGGAGCAGCCGAGAACCACCAACAACGTGTGTCGAACATACACACTTTGATTTGTACAATCATAAACAAACAACTACGTAAGCATGGTTATAATTCAGGGACTACTAATTAGCTAACTTGCTGTAGAGGAGATTACACGAGACCCAAATGCCAAAATGCAGTGGGCATACTACTTTTGGAACATTGTTTCTTGTTACAAGGTTGCCATTGAAGGCTGGCCTGACTCAATTCCATTTGCAAACCTAAGTTCTATCTCTAGCTCATTGACTCAGCTTGAGATCTTGTTGCGAAAGTGGGAGATGGGAACTACACACTGGAAAGAATTGTCAGACTTGGAGTTTGGGCAACTTAGGCAAGCAAGGAATGAGGGGCTGGAACGTGGGGAGATCAGTGAAGCAATTCGTCGTACCTGCTCTGATAAAGGAAAGAAGCGCACTCAGGTTGTAAATGACTCCAAAGCTCAAAGTCGCAAGAAGCACAAAAGTGCCGAGATGGTCAGTGAAGAAGACGAGGAGGAAAACCAAGATTCCGGTAGGTGTCCCTGAATATCTTCTCAACATTGTGGCCCATCCTAAACATCGCTTGTGCAGCAGTTGCTACTACTACGCACGACAACAATGCCAAAATGGATGATGCCAGCACAGCTATTACCACAGAAGGTTCACCCGAGGGTGATATAGCTGCCACTGCCCCCGCACAAGGTTCACCCGAGGCTGACACAGCTACCACCACACAAGCTTCGTCCGACGTTAGTGTGGACAAGACTAATATAGCCACTGCCACACAAGGATTACCTGAGATTGACACAGCTGCTGCCACACAGAGTCTGCCAGATGTTAGGGCTGATAGCCCCAACGATGACTTGATGGATTTGGCAAATGAGTTGCTTACATTTGACAGTTCCACTGTGTCCCTCTTCTAAGTACAATATGAGTTATATAGATAGAGTGACACACTTCAATAGATCTGCAAACTGTTCAGCGCAAATAGTATCTGAAAATGGAATGAAACACACATGACAAAAGTGTGCTAATTGACCCAACACCCGGGTATGGTGACGAGGTTGATGTTCCAGACAAAGAGCATAGCATTGAGGGCAAAGTGAATGATATGGTTTAGTGAGATCCGCACAACAATGGTGAGGAAAGACCAAGAAGGGCAGTGAGTAAGGTGACGAGGACAACAGAGAGGACAGGTGAGGACGACCGCAGGAACATGAAGAGGACCAGAGAACAACAGCGGAAACGAGGGAGAGGACAGGAGAGGACAACAGTGGAAACAAGAGGGAGGACAGGAGAGGGCGACCGCAGGGACAATGAAGAGAACAAGAGAACAACAGCGAAAACGAGAGGGAGGACGAGGAGATAACCGCAGAAATGATAGAGACGACAGGGGAGAACGAGGGAGAGGATGGAAGAGGACAACGGCAGGGACCACAGAGATGACAGAGAGAATGATGGTGGAAATGACAGGAACGATGGAGACGTCGGGGGAAGACGACAGCGGGACAACGGTGACAATGATGACAACAAGGAAGGTAGGGGCGTGGGAAGCTATTGATTGGATTGTGTGGCACAACTAGCTATGCCGTGTGGGAACAACTTCCCTAAAGGTCCGGCTCACGTGCTAGCCATGCCTACCCTAAAGGTCTCCTTCTCCTATGGCAAAGTTGGCCAGTATTTGGGGCAGGATTTATGGCTGGTGCTGGGAAAAGTGAGGCAGAAAGCCTAATTATGTATTACGAAATCTATTTGGACTGTGGCTAATTAGGCTTCCAATTCGGGAATCCCAGGTGGTTTGGAAAGGAAGGTTTCACTGCTTGCCTGCATCGGGATCCGAGTAAGAATAAGCGCCAAGGACACGAGGCAGGCAGACCATATTGAGAATAAGGAAACTGGTTATACAGCAACTTTGTGCAGCACGAGTAAACCGAAATACCTCGTTCCTTCACTCTTCAGTGTACCAATACTGAGGATGTCGTCGACGAATACCGGTGGGTAGCGGTTCCGAGGAGTGATAGAGCAATGCTAACTATTCAGCAAGACCGAACAATAGTACTTGATACTGGCAGCTCTGGATTGGTATACGCAGTTGTGTTCCACCCCGACGGAAAGCATCTCTTGGGCGGGAATGGGAATGAGATTCAACGATGGCAACTTGCAGACGACCAAATGGTCGGAAGGCAAACGGGAATGCTGGTGTTCGCCATTTCTGTGTCAAAGGATCACAGGTGGATAGTCTGCGGGACTAACAACGGGGCAAGCGTGTGGGACGGAGATATGCATGGAGAAGGCCATCGAAGCGGAGGGTGAAAAGACGGTGTATGCGGTCGATGTCTCCCCAGATTCGACAAGGTTTGCCACAGGGACTGCCCAAGACGGAGCGAGCGTTTGGAGCATTAGGAGCGGGGAGCGACTCGTTCGCCCGCTCGAACATGACGCGGAAAGTCACTGGAATCCGTTTCTCCCCGAATGACGAGCTCGTCGCCACTGCCTGCCCAAGAAATTACATCCGCATTTTCGACAGCCGCACCGGGGACAAGCTCGTCACCATCAAAATTGACATACCTAATTGGGTGGGCACTCCGCTTTCATGGTCAAGTGATGGTCAGCAAATTTTTGCGACATCCCGTGACAGCAGAATCAGGTCATTCGATCCGTCCACTGGGTCTCCGCTTGCTGAATCGCAGATCCTCGATGACAACGACGATGGCATCCGCTCCATTGCTCTCGCTGCCAATGGCAAATTTATTGCTACCGCCGGACCACATTCAATCTCGTTCCTCGACATACTGACACTAACAAGGATTGGTCCTGTCATCAAGGACAGCAAACGGCCATTCTCAATTGCCATCTCGATGGACAGTAGCCATTTTGCGACTGGACAAGAGGACGGAAAAATTGCCATTCATGATCTCAGCAAGATTCTCCCGGACTTGTATGGTCCATCCAATGTAAGTGTTTGTACCTTTTTAGTCCCAGCATCTTGGATAGGCCACATTCCGTTTCCCGCATCGACAATCTATGCAGGCATCTACTCCAAATGACGAGCAACCTTCGACATCGGCCCATGACGACAAGCCACAAAACTCTAAATCCGTAGGATTTTCTCATCCCGTCACTAAAAGAGTTGTGCTGACGTCGTCACTGTACAATAGGAACAACCTACGACATCCAGTGAACTCCATTCTGAAGGACACAATGAGGACGGCAATGATCTCATCGAGGTATCAGTTCTTTCGTTTCCCCCTCGAAGTGAGTTCTCACGATCACATAGGTTGACGTGCCGCCGAGCACGCCTGCCCCCGAGTTTAATTATGACGAGGTGGGCGACCACTACATTCTTGTCTTGCTTCCCCATTGACACTACTGGAGTCATTGGCCTCCTCTTCCGATTCTAGTATGGACGAGGCACCGCCGCTGGGCCCATCCCATGCTATATCGATATCACAGTCAGATGCCCTACCCGTGCCCTCCACTTCAGAGACACGTCCAGAGGAAAATTTCGACACTGTCGAGTCATCTTCAGGGCCGTTCGATATTCAAAAGGTGGCGACAAAGATTGGGCAACAAGGGCCCGACTTCGCATAAGCCACCTCGGCATTCCGGAAAGTCGCCCGAGCCTGCCGGTCGTCGATCCCCTTCCCACTCCCCAGCGAGATCAAATGTCACAAATGAAGGGCCTTCGTGGATGGCTAAAGGTAAACGTAAGCGAGTGAGTGCTTTTCCTCGACAAGCGATCGAATGTTATGTGACGAGCATATCTTAGCGAGCGGTCGCAAAAAACCGTTAGAAGGCCAGGGGTTCGTTGTTCCTCGGATTTGTATGTAGACACTCATCCCACGTCACAGGATAAATCACGTACCAAGACTACTATTCCCAAACCTCCGAACAGAGATGCATCTGACAGTGGAGGACAAGGTGCTGTGGATACAAAGGAAGCAGACCCAGTTCGTCTCTTTCTGGTGATGGTGGACCTCGTCACGTCAGCTCACGTCCCATTAGACGCAACAAGCAGCTGATCCATCCCAACCCTCCGGAGCGGGGGTCCAACTAACGGTGCGTGTTACTTTCCGTTCACCTGCTTTGTGAGACTCACAACGTGTTTGCAATAGGAAGAATCGGGTTACTCTACCCTCAGGCTTTCGATCAGGCTTTCGATCAGGTTTCCCACGTGGTTGTTGTGTTCTCGCTCGGGTACACACGGTGGAATGGATTGATGCGGTGAATCAATGTACTACATGCAGATACCACGCTGGTCCATGATAATATGGACATTCAACATTCCTTTTGAAGATCAGTTTGAGTTCCGATAGGCCCGTCCATGATTGAGCTCCCTCGACGGTCACTAATCAACGTTTCTATAAACATGCGGAAGTTGGGGACCAGTATTCCTTCGTGGATCCAAGTACTACTTGCCGCGAGGGTGCAAGCCGAACCAAACGGACGGGCCACTGGCAAAAACGATGTTAGACATGCGCCAGGGTCATGATGCGAGTCGAGCAGGAACAGAAAACATGAAAGGAAAGAGCATGCGAGATAAATCGACGAGGATAAAATATAAAAGAGGGGGTGTAAAATAATGCTGCAAGACATTAGAGGAAATAGTGATTATTACAAAAAGGGGACTGTCGTTGCGGCAAAGTGTACACATTACGAGCGCATCGTCGATCCATGAATATCATGATGCAGAGACGAGGAAGCGTGGTCTGTGTAGGGTGGGGATAAGGATAAGACATTACTGACTATTCTTCCAGCCCGACCGTGGTCCCGCTCGACTCCGCGCTCAACTTTTCACAGACGTTCCGGTCGACTGCTGTCGATGTCAACGGAGGCGTACCATCTACCCAAGGGCGATATCATTCCCCGTGTAGTTCGAACCAAGGGGAACAGCCCAGAGGTGTCACCATACGCACTCTGCGTGCGCCAGCATCCGACACCTGATCAATAAGACCGAAGATCCATGCATCAACAGACACCAGATACACTCTCCCCCCCAAATGTGAGTGTCGGTGTCGTCGAAGCGATGTCAGCGCATGGAACTGCAGGACGTCCAATGATGTTATACTTCGATTATATATATACGCGACGTACCCGTACACATGCCGTCGAGCCCACAGTATGCACAGGAAATCCCTGCATAGTAGCTATCTATCATAGTCGCGACGACTGATACTTCCCAAGTCAACTTGCCAGTAGCCCTCATCCGTCACTAGGGACAGATACAAGCGTGTCGCTCTCAATGTCCGCACCACCGATGGTCAGTTCGCCTTCTCCATGGGTTGGTGGAGAGCTTGTTAAAAAGAGAGCGAGGATCCCGAGAAGTGCTTGACTTGGAAGAATTGTGCGATCCCCGCAGGGAAGAAGGTAGCTTGCGATGATTACCCCTAAGTAGAAGATAAACCCATCTTGCTAATTTGTGCAAGATACTCCCGTGTCGGATCACTTATCGTAAAGTGAAGAGGTTAGGATGACGATCCATATCCAATAGGGGACATCTTACCTTTCAAGTTTTGAGATGTGACGTGCCGTTCGTGATTCGTGATGCCACCGAACCATCCGTCTGGTCCCTGATTGTCAAGAACAATGGTTCCGCTGCTTGCACATTTTCATCGGCTTGTCTCGACAACGTGTCGTATGAATGGCAGGAACCCGTATTCCGCTCGTGTGCCGCTTTGAGCAAGGCGAATAACGAGGAAGCAGAAAACACACTCGTGAACGTAGTTGATGAGCTGTACAACTCTCTGGGTACCCAAGAACCGTTCGCTTACGTTCGACTGGACGGGTCCTCAGGGAGCGCGAAAACGAGCCGTATTTTCTCCACGGTATGTATATCACAAGTTGGTCTAGTGCGGATTATACACTCGTTATGTATGAACCGAGTCCCACAGCCTGGACAGGGCGACAGTAGGCTTCAAGTGAAGGCATCGGCATCTGAAGTGCTGGTGAAGGAGTATCCTTCACGTGAGAGCCAGGAGGCGTCGTGCTAAGACCTCTGACAGGTGGCACCAATGCCAGAAGGCGAAGACGTCTGAGGTGGCGGAGAGGCCGAGACAGTGATCTTGGGGTGTTCCGCGTTGGGTGTCGTGGATGTTGACCTCGTGATTGCCGGCGTTATAGGTAAAGGAAATTCCGTGGGGTCAGGTTCTTCCTCCACTAGTTCTCCCATCTCTTCTTCGTTGTATGCCCCCGACGGCACCATAGATTCATCAACATCACTGAATGCCTCAGAGTCTGATGGCACGTCGTACCAGAACGATTCTCCGTCATCTTGCAACTCGGCCCCGCCAGTTGCTCCTTCCTCAACAATTTTACCCTCTTCTTCAGCAGAGAAACGTTAACGTTTACAGTGGACGAACTCGTGGAAGACGATATCGATTCCAAGGATCGCTCTTGAATCAGAATCTTCTCTGTTTCTCTGGTTGGGTTCAGCCAGTACCTCGCTTACTGTAACCTCGACGATCCCTGGCGCTTTCTTTCCGAGTTTCGGGGTCACCAATGGTGCAGACGGTGGCTTGGATGGCTCTTTAGCAGGTGTAGAGGAAGGAGTGATCGAGAAAGGGTGTTTCGGCAGCATCTGGCCTGGTTTCGTAGGTGTACCTTCAGATGGTTCAGCTCCTACCAGCTTGTCCTCTCCAGTGGAACGGAGGAGTCCCCCTTTGGGCTGTGGATGGGACGGCCACGTGGCCACTGATTCAGAGCATCATCAGACCTTGGGCGATCCCGTCGTGAAAGTGCGTGCATTTACGGTCCAATGATTCGATAAAGTATGCGAGGGCGAGACAGGAGATGATGAATCTGTTAGACACCGGTCGCGAGGAGAGGTCCCGTCATGCTTGAGATACCGATAGAGGCGAATATCTGTGTGGCGTAGTAGTTGTTCCCATCCAGTGTCGGAGAAAAGTGAGGAGGTATGACGCAACGAAGCGCGATTATCTTGTTCTCTTCCATCTTGCGGAATTGTGAGAAGTTTATGACGGCCAACAAAGTCAGCGCGGATCTCCAGGGCGGTTGATTGCACTGCGGGAGAGGCAGGGTTAGTGCGCACAATATAAGCGAGAGATCTCCATAACGTTTCTTTTTTCGACCAGCCAACGAGGCGATTCTGGCTAGAAGAGCATGAAGATGAAGAAGAGGACGCCAGGAGTAATCTGAACGATGACAAGAAGGCACCACTGAGTCTGTCAAAAATGGCTACGCAGTTGACCTGATCAGATGGATGTGAGATGGCAGTAGACCAAGGCGCCTGGGCAGAGGCTGTCACTTTGGCTGGAGCCTGAGGTAGAAGGGAACTGAATCTCAGACCATAGGTACTGTACCGAAAACAGCTGGCAGACTGCGTTTGGAAAGGATGGAAGGTTTTACCAATATTGACTGGTCGCAACGGGATCCGTGTAAGAATAAGCGCCAACGACACGAGGCAGAGAGACCATATTGAGCAAACGTATTTATGTAGCAACTTTGCGCACGAGGAAACCGAAATACCTTGTCCTTCACTCTTCCAACCCTATAACTGTGTACCATTGGCGAGGATGTCATCGACGAATAACGGTGCGTAGCAGCTCCGAGGAGTGAGAGCAATGCTAACTATTCAGTCTATTCTGTAAGACCAAACATTAATACTTGATACCGGTAGCTCTGTGAGGTGGATATACGCAGTCGCGTTCCACCCCGACGGAAAGCATCTTTTGGGCGGAAGTGATGATGGGATTCGACAATGGCGACTTGCAGACGGTCAAGAGGTCGGGAAGCGAATGGAACTGCAGTTGCGCGCCATTTTTGTGTCAAAGTGGGTAGTGTGCGGGACTTATCGGCAGGGGGCAAGTGTGTGGGACGGAGACATGCGTGAAAAGGTCATCCACGTAGAGGGCACAAACATTGTCTGGGCAATCGACATCTGCGCAGATTCGACCAGATTTGCCACAGGGACTGCCGAAGACGGAGCGAGCGTTTGGAGCATTAGGAGCGGGGAGCGACTCGTTGGCCCGCTCAAACATGATGCAGAAGTCACTGGAATCCGTTTCTCCCCGAATGGCGAGCTCATCGCCACTGCCTGCCCAAGAAATTACATCTGCGTTTTCGCCAGCCACACTGGGGACAAGCTCGTCACCATCAGAATTGGCATACCTAGCTTGGTGGCCACTCCGCTTTCATGGTCAAGTGATGGTCAACAAATTTTTAGCACGTCCAGTGACAGCAGAATCAGGTCATTTGATCCATCCACTGGGTCTCTGCTTTCTGAATCACAAATTCTCCATGATGGCAAGGACGTCCGTTCTATCGTTCTAGCTGCGAACGGCAAATTCATCGTTGCCATCACACGGCATTCAATTTCGTTCCTCGACACACCAACACTGACACGGATTGGCCCTGTCATCGAGGACAGGCAAGAGCCAACCTCAATTGCCATCTCACCGGGCAGCGGCCATCTTGCGGCTGGACGAGACGATGGAAAAATTGTCATTTATGATCTCAGCAAGATTCTTCCAGATTTGTGTGGTCCATTCAATGTAAGTATTTGATAGTCCCGGTATGTTGGATAGGTTCTTACATTGACAATCTATGTAGGTATCCACTCCCACAGTACAACCTAACGACCAACCTTCGACAGCGGGCGGCCACGACAATAACCCTAATTCTAAGCCTGTAGGATCTGTTATCTTGCCACTAAAACGGTTGCGCTGAAGCCGTCACTATGCACGTACAATAGGAACAACCTGCAAAATCAAGTCCACTCCAGTCCGAGGGACACAACAAAGACGGCGATGGTCTCATCGAGGTATCAGTTCGTTCGTTTCCCTCGAAGCGAATTCTCACGATCACATAGGTTGACGTGCCGTCGAGCACACCTGCTCTTGAGTTCGATTACGACGAGGTGGGTGATCACTACATTCTTCTCGTGCTTCCCCATATTGACATTGCTGGAGTCATTGGCCTCCTCTTCCGATTCTAGTAAAGACGAGGCACCGCCGCTTGACACATCCCATGTCGTACAGCAGTCAGATGCTATAGCCGTGCCCTCCATTTCAGAGACACCTCCAGAGGGAAACCTCGACGGGGTCGAGTCACCTCAGGGTCGTTCGATATTCAAATGGTGGCGGCAGAGAAAGGGTATGAAGGGCACGGGTTCGCATCGGCCAGATCGACGTTCCGGAAAGTCGCGCGAGCCTGCCAGTCGTCGATCCCCTTCCCACTCCCCAGCGAGACCAAATGTCACAAATGAAGGGCCTTCGTGGATGGCTGAAGGTAAACGTAAGCGAGTGAGTGCTTTTTCTCGACAAGCAATCGAATGTTATGTAACGAGCATATCTTAGCGAGCGGTCGCAAAAACCGTTAGAAGGCCAGGGGTTCGTTATTCCTCAGATTTGTATGTAGACACTCATCCCACGTCACAGGATAAATCACGTACCAAGACTACTATTCCCAAACCTCCGAACAACGATGCATCTGGTAGTGGAGGACAAGGTACTGCGGATACATGGAAGGCGGACTCGGTTCGTCTCTTTCTGGTGATGGTGGACCTCGTCGCGTTAGCTCACGTCGTGTTAGACGCAACAAGCAGCCAACCCATCCCAACCCTCAACCACGGGAGTCCGACTAACGGTGCGTATTACTTTCCGCTCACCTACATTGTGAAACTTACAATAGATTTGCATCAGGAAGAATCGGGTTACTCTACCCTTAGGTTTTCAATCAGGTTTCCCACATGGTTATTGTGTTCTCGCTCTGGTACACACGATGGAGCACATTGATCCAATACTACGCTGGACCATGATTATAAGGACATTAACCATGTATTCCTTTGAGTTCATGTATCTCGCAGCATCAGTATAAGTTCCAACAAGCCTGTCCATGCCAACTAGCCTCCCTTGTATTCGCGCCGAGTACCGCTAGCCAAGTTCTTTGGGTATACCTCGATCGAAGCCTGCAGAAGTCACCCGCCTACGACGAACGTCGTGCGACCACTCCTTGGTGGACAGCCCAGCCTATTTGGTACCAAGGTCACCTTCGCTGTTCGCATCCCGCATTCCATCGATTGCTCCTTCGTCCTAGCTTATCGTCCCCATTACCAAAGACACTGGTGCCGTGCCTGTCACCGTCACCGACGGCAGAGCAGGACATGCAAGCAGAGTGACTATTCCTTCTGAGTACCCTCGGTGAGGAACTTTAGAATGAGGGTCTTTCTCTTGTGACTGGAATCACTCATCTAATATTGGTATCGGTATAACTCAAACAGCTTGCGACAGCAGCAAAGGTCAGTGGAACTCGAGAAGACTTCCGGCGTAATCCATCGAAACAAAAAGGTCTCGGGGCCTCAGGTTGGGATGTGGATTTGCATGATCAGCATTTACTGTAATGAATAGGGAAGCTTGACTATAGCATACTAGCTGTGTGGAGTCGAATCGAAACATCGGTTGATTGGTCTCGCATTTATGACGAGTCTTCATGATCATCAGGAGAGTGGACAAGACGACCGGGAGGGAGGATTCGGTCAATGGTTTTGCCACTCCCGAAACAATTGAGGAGTGTCCATTCAATGGGAAACGCGTCTGGGAGCCCCAGGTGTCTGAGCTCGAGCGTTTGGGCCGGCGTGCGTGGGTTGTGGCGAAGAGCTGTCGTGGATACTGTGGTGGTATAAGTGTGGTGGTTTGACGTGGTAGTTCCTGGACGTGGAAACAAAAGCCTTCGAGGTATGGACAGGACGACGACGAGACGGATGCCAATGTTAGGCTAAAAGGTTGCAACTTGAAGGGGGTGTTGGGTTACTCGTCGTGGTACGATGTGCTGATGAAGTCGGTTTAGTGCTTCCGCAGAGGGAGGGCGGGATAAGTATCCCTGCAAATCCGGTGCGACAACCAAAGGTGAAGAAGTACTGTAGAAAAAAAAACTTACCCCTTATTACACCTGACGCGGAATGGAGATGGACAAAGGCGACCGACGCGGCGATGGCTCGGGAATCCGGGATTCGCTGTAGATTCGGGATACTCGGTGCGTAGTGCCTGGGTAAAAAAAAGTTCGAATTCATGTGATCATGTATACATTCACTCTACGGGCATTCGTTCCGTCAGAATACCTGACGGTAGGGGCACTCCCATCGGCCGTCGTGTGTAAGTTTCTCGACCACCCAAGTGAACCGGGGGGACACGGAATACAGCGCTTTCATCTGGCCTTGGATGAAAGTAGAATACATTAGACGATTTCATGCACTTGATCACATTGACACGCATACCAGGATCGCTTCGAACACTTCAGGATATCACTTGAGAACAAGTTCTGGCAATCACATGGGTTTCATACGGATGTCTGAGACGTCCGCCCGTGGTGCGCCAGGGAACATGTCGTTGAGCGTCCGAGGGCGTTGCGAGCGCCAACGAGGTAGCATGTGAGCGAGACTATTCGAGCATGCGAGAATGTGCCGTATTTTCTGCGCGGTATATCGCGAGTTGGTCTAGTGCAGATTATACACTCGTTGTGAACCGAGTCCCACACGCTAGACGTGACGGGCATTCGCAGACTGCGTTTGGAAAGGAAGGTTTCACTGCTTGCCTGCATCGGGATCCGAGTAAGAATAAGCGCCAAGGACACGAGGCAGGCAGACCATATCGAGAACAAGGAGACGTGGTTATACAGCAACTTTGCGCAGCACGAGTAAACCGAAATACCTCGTTCCTTCACTCTTCAGTGTACCATTGCTGAGGATGTCGTCGACGAATACCGGTGCGTAGCGGCTCCGAGGAGCGATGGAGCAATGCTAACTATTCAGCAAGACCGAACACTCGTCCTGGACACCGGCGGCTCTGGATGGGTGTGCGCAGTCGTGTTTCACCCCGACGGAAAGCATCTCTTGGGCGGGAAGTGAGGAATGGGATTCGACGATGGCGACTTGCAGACGGTCAAGAGGTCGGAAGGCAAACGGGATATGCGGTGGTGCGCGCCATTTCTGTGTCGAAGGATCACAGGTGGGTAGTCTGCGGGACTAACAACGGGGCAAGCGTGTGGGACGGAGAGATGCATGGAAAGGTCATCGAAGCGGTGGCGTGACACAAGACGGTGTATGCGGTCGACGTCTCCCCAGATTCGACAAGGTTTGCCACCGGGACTGCCGAAGACGGAGCGAGCGTTTGGAGCGTTAGCGAGCGGGGAGCGACTCGTCTGGCCCGCTCGAAACACGACGACGGATGTCAATGGGAATCCTTTTCTCCCCGACTGGCGAGCTCGTCGCCACTGCCTGTTCCCGAGACAGTCCATCCGCATTTTCGACAGCCGCACCGGGGACAAGCATCGTCACCATCGAAATTGACATATCCGAGTTGGGTGGGCACTCCGCTTGCATGGTCAAGCGATGGTCAGCAGATTTTTGCGACATCCCGTGACAGCAGAATCAGGTCATTCAAGATCCGTCCACTGGGTCTCCTGCTTGCTGAATCACAAATTCTCCATCACGGCACTGAGGACGTCCGCTCTATTGCTCTAGCCGCCAACGGCAAATTCATCGCTGCCGTCGGACACAGCATTCAATCTCGTTCCTCGATGCATCCTGACTCTAACAAGGATTGGTCCTGTCATCAAGGACAGCAAACGGCCATCCTCAATTGCCATCTCGACCGGACAGTAGCCATCTTGCGGCTGGACAACCGGACGGTAAGAATTGCCATTCGTGATCTCGGCAAGATTCTCCCGGACTTGTATGGTCCATTGAATGTAAGTATTTGTGCCTTTATAGTCCTAGCATGTTGGATAGGCCCCATTCTGTTTCCCACATCGACAATCTATGCAGGTATCTACTCCAAATGACGAGCAACCTTCGACATCGGCCCATGACGACAAGCCACAAAACTCTAAATCCGTAGGATTTTCTCATCCCGTCACTAAAAGAGTTGTGCTGACGTCGTCACTGTACAATAGGAACAACCTACGACATCCAGTGAACTCCATTCTGAAGGACACAATGAGGACGGCAATGATCTCATCGAGGTATCAGTTCTTTCGTTTCCCCCTCGAAGTGAGTTCTCACGATCACATAGGTTGACGTGCCGCCGAGCACGCCTGCTCCCGAGTTTAATTATGACGAGGTGGGCGACCACTACATTCTTGTCTTGCTTCCCCATTGACACTACTGGAGTCATTGGCCTCCTCTTTCCGATTCTAGTAAAGACGAGGCACCGCCGCTTGGCACATTGGCCTCCTCTTCCGATTCTTTGGATGAGGCACCGCAGCTGGGCCCATCCCATGCTATATCTATATCACAGTCAGATGCCCTACCCGTGCCCTCCACTTCAGAGACACGTCCAGAGGAAAATTTCGACACTGTCGAGTCACTTCAGGGCCGTTCGATATTCAAAAGGTGGCGACAAAGATTGGGCAACAAGGGCCCGACTTCGCATAAGCCACCTCGGCATTCCGGAAAGTCGCCCGAGCCTGCCGGTCGTCGATCCCCTTCCCACTCCCCAGCGAGATCAAATGTCACAAATGAAGGGCCTTCGTGGATGGCTAAAGGTAAACGTAAGCGAGTGAGTGCTTTTCCTCGACAAGCGATCGAATGTTATGTGACGAGCATATCTTAGCGAGCGGTCGCAAAAACCGTTAGAAGGCCAGGGGTTCGTTATTCCTCGGATTTGTATGTAGACACTCATCCCACGTCACAGGATAAATCACGTACCAAGACTACTATTCCCAAACCTCCGAACAGAGATGCATCTGACAGTGGAGGACAAGGTGCTGTGGATACAAAGGAAGCAGACCCAGTTCGTCTCTTTCTGGTGATGGTGGACCTCGTCACGTCAGCTCACGTCCCATTAGACGCAACAAGCAGCTGATCCATCCCAACCCTCCGGAGCGGGGGTCCAACTAACGGTGCGTGTTACTTTCCGTTCACCCGCTTTGTGAGACTCACAACGGGTTCTGCAATCAGGAAGAATCGGGCTACTCCACCCTCAGGCTTTCGCTCAGGTGTTCGTTCAGGTTTCCGACGCGGTTGTTGTGTTTTTCGCTCAGGTACACACGATGGAACGCCGTGATTCGGATGTAATGCGTGTACACGGTGTAGACACTACGTCGGGCCACGATTATATAGATCTTGACCATGCATTCCTTTGAGTTCGTGTATCTCGTAGCATCAGCACTTATGAGTTCCAATAAAGCCCGACCATGATTGAATATTGAGCTCCGTAGGGTATTGACTCGACGGTCACCGATCCACGAAAATCAGGATGCAGACGACGAGGAGACGTGATTCTGCTTAGGGTCGAGGTAAGACATTACCCGCGATTCTTCCAGCTCGACTCCGCGCTCAACTGTTCTCGGACATCCTCGTCGCCTGCCTTGACAAAGTCAATGGAGGGCATGAGCATCCCCACGTTGGGACCACCATACACGCTCCCCCCTCCACACGGACCGCCATACACAGAACCACCGCTCCCAAACCCGACACTCGAGCTGCGCTCCACCCCCATTATTCACCCGCCATGTGCATCGCATGCTGCACTTGTTTCGTCGATAAGGAGAGTCCGTTTTGATGTGAGGTATGCAGGATTATTGCTGAACTTGCGGGTGGAACGATCGGGGTCATGCCACTGACCATTGGGGGGGCTGCTGCGTGCTGGTTTCAGGTTGCGCCCCATTGCACGGACACCAATTCTCCATCGTCACATTGATCACTGATCTGGGTTGCGACACCTACGCCGGCCCAATGTCACCTAGCGTAATGTAATGACCTGTGCTAAAAGGTATAAAATAAGTAAGGTGTATAAACGAGTGAAACCCGAATGGACATACAATCAGTAAGTTTTTTACACCGCTTATGAAAACGAGCCGTAAGTGCAATCGACGACCTGCTATAAATGGAAGTGTTTACTGTAATGAAAAGGGTATGAAAGTGCTTGTACTGACATTTGCCACACTCATGTCAACCCTTGCACAAACGGTGTTGTCGAGTGCTGCAAATGTCGCAGGCGATTGAAAACCCCATATTATCTTCATCTACCGATGGCAGTCCAGGTCCACCCAGGCGGTAGTCATCGCGCCCCCGCGCCCAGCTGTTTCACGCCACTATACGTAGGCGTGAAGCGCACTAGCGACACCAACACGCAATGCCAAAGCCACTGTTTTTCCTGAGTAAAGAATTTTTGTGAGAGCTATGGATTCCCCCATGAGAGATCAAACGCACCCTAAGATTGCAGATAAGCGGTTTTCCAAAATTGGTTTCCTGCCTTACCATTTGCAACCTCTAGCAATGTGGACTGTACGAAGCCCTTTGTGCATGCTCAAGGCACGGTCCATGGACCGTGCCTTGTGCATGCACAATGGGCTTCGTACAGTCCACATTGCTAGAGGTTGCAAATGGTAAGGCAGGAAACCAATTTTGGAAAACCGCTTATCTGCAATCTTAGGGTGCGTTTGATCTCTCATGGGGGAATCCATAGCTCTCACAAAAATTCTTTACTCAGGAAAAACAGTGGCTTTGGCATTGCGTGTTGGTGTCGCTAGTGCGCTTCACGCCTACGTATAGTGGCGTGAAACAGCTGGGCGCGGGGGCGCGATGACTACCGCCTGGGTGGACCTGGACTGCCATCGGTAGATGAAGATAATATGGGGTTTTCAATCGCCTGCGACATTTGCAGCACTCGACAACACCGTTTGTGCAAGGGTTGACATGAGTGTGGCAAATGTCAGTACAAGCACTTTCATACCCTTTTCATTACAGTAAACACTTCCATTTATAGCAGGTCGTCGATTGCACTTACGGCTCGTTTTCATAAGCGGTGTAAAAAACTTACTGATTGTATGTCCATTCGGGTTTCACTCGTTTATACACCTTACTTATTTTATACCTTTTAGCACAGCTCATTACATTACGCTAGGTGACATTGGGCCGGCGTAGGTGTCGCAACCCAGATCAGTGATCAATGTGACGATGGAGAATTGGTGTCCGTGCAATGGGGCGCAACCTGAAACCAGCACGCAGCAGCCCCCCCAATGGTCAGTGGCATGACCCCGATCGTTCCACCCGCAAGTTCAGCAATAATCCTGCATACCTCACATCAAAACGGACTCTCCTTATCGACGAAACAAGTGCAGCATGCGATGCACATGGCGGGTGAATAATGGGGGTGGAGCGCAGCTCGAGTGTCGGGTTTGGGAGCGGTGGTTCTGTGTATGGCGGTCCGTGTGGAGGGGGGAGCGTGTATGGTGGTCCCAACGTGGGGATGCTCATGCCCTCCATTGACTTTGTCAAGGCAGGCGACGAGGATGTCCGAGAACAGTTGAGCGCGGAGTCGAGCTGGAAGAATCGCGGGTAATGTCTTACCTCGACCCTAAGCAGAATCACGTCTCCTCGTCGTCTGCATCCTGATTTTCGTGGATCGGTGACCGTCGAGTCAATACCCTACGGAGCTCAATATTCAATCATGGTCGGGCTTTATTGGAACTCATAAGTGCTGATGCTACGAGATACACGAACTCAAAGGAATGCATGGTCAAGATCTATATAATCGTGGCCCGACGTAGTGTCTACACCGTGTACACGCATTACATCCGAATCACGGCGTTCCATCGTGTGTACCTGAGCGAAAAACACAACAACCGCGTCGGAAACCTGAACGAACACCTGAGGGCGACGGTGGAGTAGCCCAATTCTTCTTGATGCTGATCCCTTCTAAGTCTCACAATGTGGGTGAATGGAAAGTAACACGCACCGTTAGTTCCCCGC
>JAGTXK010000194.1:0-60810 GCA_019096195.1 Boletus sp. NGJ
GGTTGAGGGGCGTGTCGAAGGATGGGTTAAAAGCATTACTAGGCAGATTTATACTTGCAGGCCACTCTGGGAATCTTGTTCATCACGTACCAATACATTCTAGCAGAAGGATCCGAATCACCAAGCTAACCCCATCCCTTTCTTGTCCATTTAATCGCTTCTGAAGCGACGTGATCGGCTGAACCATGGCCTGGTCCGCAAACGTGAGCACGAACTGAGGAGGTCTCTGATTGAGTACCTTCCTGAACTTCCAAAGACGGAAAGTGTAGACGAACGTTTGATTCGGTGTCTACTAATCTGGCTGTGCATCTAGACGATATTACCGGCATCGTACCTGGAACATCTCGTGTTAGCGCAGCCATGAAATTTTTTTAACAGAAGTGCTTCGTTCAAGGGCAGCCTACTTACATAGCAGTCGATTGTCTGCTGCTCTTGAAGTACAGTCGACTTTCTCGTAATGTATATTAGCATTTCCTACACTCTCGGCAAAACCAACTAGTGTAGCCATTCAGTGGGATACACAATCAAAAATAATTTTGATGGTGAAGATCATATCAGATTACACACCTCAAGAATTGAGATTATACTCGGTCAATTGCCCTCAAAGCGAGACTCTTGACCATACCAGTATGGGTTGTCCGGTCATGGTGAGTACTATGGGGTTCACTGCTAGCTAGCACGTCACGGGTGCTGTAGGCCACCTTGCCACTGGCATCGTTTAAAGCGCTTAGCGGACTTGAATCAATGCCTGCCCTTCGACAGTCTGCCCGTCTGCGACAAAGGGCTCTTGAGAGCCTTAACGTAGCCAACCCTCCACCTCATCCAGCTGAAGATTCCACGCTGATCACCTGGGATAATGGTGGGGTGCCGCACACCGAGCAGCTCCTCTCGTGGCTACAGTCCCATCCCGCTGATCGGGCGGTCCTTTTCCACGACGAGAAGCTCACTGATGAAGATGAACGATCGTCTGGACGCCTCAAGAACGACATCCACGCCGCCATCGCTAACTTCATCTTCTCTACCTGTAGCAACTATTCCACAACGTATACTTCACACCCCGAGCAGTTTAGCAGCTCGGTCGCAAATCGTTTAACAACGTAGGTTTCATTTTAGCTTCGTTTGATTTGATCATACTGACAAAAGTAGTTTGAAGTCGAAGTACCATTCCTGTACCACTACTCTGAAATCGACGTGGCCCTGGCGTCAATCCAGGCGATGGACATACGGATTTGATTGGTAGGTCTGATCATCCACACATCTAATCCTCGATACTCAAATTACTAGACAAAGTCAAGGCCGACTTCCCTTGGTTCGACGAATGCAACGCGCTATGAGCCGGAAATCCTTCTAACGACGAAAGACAGTCCAGTTCAGCCCCAACCGGCAACACCAACACGCGTACCACCGACTTTCTCTCCTCCCTGGAGGAACCAGGGGATCTCGACAACGAGGACGAGATGGAGTTTCATGATGGCGGTGAGCCCTCCATTACCGCTGATTTCGATGTGGAGGATGAAGAAACGGATGTCGAAGAAGACGATTATGGGCAGGACGAGGGTTTCTATGACGGCCCATCCACTGGCAGCAGTGATGTATACAGTGGCGAGTATGATGGTGGTGGATACGACGAAGAAATGGAGGAACGCCGGAGCTTCCACCCGTTCACACTCGGCCAACAACACTCGTGTGCTCTCCAAGACTCGAACACCGTCGTCAGAGGTCGCACCACCTTCCGAATGGCGGCCCACCCATATCGCCCTCGTGCCCCAACCGCCACCACCTCATCAACGAAGGACAAGAATGTGCTCTCGCGAATCAGGTCCGAGATCGCGGGTAAACTTGACCAGTTGAACGAGGGAATAAAGGACCGACGCGTCGTGTCGATGATGCTGAAGGCCGAGCGCTACAATATGAAAATCAATTACCATTCACGCGGAAGGGAGCCGGATTTCCTCAAGGCCGAGCACGAACGCGAGCGGGTAGACGCCGAATTGACTCATCGCCGCCAACAAGAGTCGAAGCAAAGGGAAATTGAGCACGAGAAGATGAAGCTCCAGCTCGCCGAACTAGAAACCCAGCAACTGGTGTTGAAGATCAATTAGCAGAACTTCAACAGGGCAAACAAAGGGGTCTTGATGCGGTCTAGTGTCCCTCTAAGTTCGTCGTCGTCATGCTTCGTTTGTGGTCACATCACGACGGTGGAGGCCTGAGCAAGGCCATTAAATGTGAAGTTTGTCTTTGACACTTTCAGAATCACCGAGCCGAGTGTGTCGTCGAGTAATAGATATATGCTCTTCACTCCTACTTACCTGCAATGAAGGTCTCCAGTTAATCATATATAAGGACCAAGCACGAGGACTATAGCAGTATCACCCTTCCACAAGCTTTGCTATTTTGCATTCTATCCATAACAATTCGGAAATCTGGTGCTATACATTTAGTGTAACTGTGTTGATGCCTACGGTAGTACCAGTACCGTTGACGTCTAGATCTCGTCTGTCTACACTGCAGACAGATCAATACAATCATACATACACATCTAATTCTGAACATAACAAACGGCGATTGTAGAGTATCGCAAGGTGTAAAAGAGGATGACCTCCGGAACGAAGAGCTCGATCTACAAACCAGTCAGCCCAATCTAAAAACAGTCACCATCCAAAGACTCTAGTGAACACGAAAATTTGTTTGTCAGTCTGGGGTTTATTATTCGCGGAGATGTAGAACAGACGCACTCCTCGTGGAACTGAATGCCACCAATGGCTTTCTTCGAGTTAACATCAAATACCCGCAGGGTGTGAGCCACGTCCTTGGCAAGCGAAGTGGGGCCACAAACTGCGACGAATGCACCATGCGCGTCACCTTTGCCCATCATGGACGTAGCAAATCTGTCCAGCAGCTTCCCGATGTCCGGACGCCCAGGAGCGAGGGTGATGCCAGGCGGGAGTAAAAGCCCTTCAAAGGAACGGGTAGTACTACGGGTGTAGAAAACCGAGACGCGAAGTCTATCGGGACTGCATCGAGATATAAGTGCAGCAAAGAGAGGGATAAAATTTTTCAAAGCAGCTGGTAGAACAGCTCAGCTCATTGGAAGCATACACAAAGGGGAACGAAACAAACCTGGGTCAGGGATGCTCCAGATGACTTCGATAACTCTGGTCCTGCTTCTATCACCGGCCAGTACGAGATCTTGCACCGCAGATAACGCGAACGTCACACCACTGCCGCCAATTATGAACATCGCCCCTGAGTAGTTCGGAATCGTGATATCACCGACACCGCCTATTAAACCCGATTCTGTCTCCATGGTAGACCCGACGATTTCTGGGACGTACCATACGGTCCTTCGACCATCACTTTGACCCTTCCTTCAGGCTTCTGGCCCTGCTCACCAGATGCAGTCGCCTGCGCCATCTCGTACAGTTTTCCTGTCCAATTTCCCGTATTTTTGCACATCAAAACCAAGCCTTCCTCCGTGTTAGTTGCGCTAGCAACAGTGAACGGGTGTACCTCGGTCATCCCCCAAAGACCCATGGCAGCGGAGAGGACACGCAGACGAACATGTTGACCAGCACGCCAACCAGTGTTCAGGGAAGGGATATCTACTTGAGTGAGTCCCAATTCTGGGATTGTTCGAAGGGTTGCAGTGGTAAAGCGGGTCTTGATAGCACGAATAATGTGGTCAAGTCCATAGACAACGGAACCTGCGATAACGTAAGGGACACAGGCCTGTTGGTGGTAACATGCCTACAGTATAGTAACAGTCAGTTGGGCAAGTGGAGGCGGGTATAAACTACCTACAGCGACCAATGCCACGATCAATCCCACAACGTGCGTTCCGAAGAACAGGTTGTAAGTTTTCGTCCGGACATACCGTATTGAGAAGAAACCGAGAAGATCCAAACAGACTAGAGTGACGATGCCCCAGCGAATATACGGCTGGGAAATCTGCTGTGAGACGTCGCCCGCCAAACTCCATTGGTATACTGTGAAAACACAGACACACAAGACGGATCTGAGATTAACTTTGCCCACATACGTGGTTAGGGGTTACGACATACTATAGCCAATGGCATGGACGTTTGCCCCAATCACCATCAAGCGTCCAACATGACGATGAAGAAAATTGAGCTGGGCGAAATGTCAACTCAGCTGCTCCAGTTTTGAATCGATTTTGAAACACGAACCTTCTCGTACCCAACACCGACCAGCAGCCCAATTAAATTATTCTTCGTAGCGAGTGCATACACGAAGGGAATTTGAGACGCAATAACCCACCCAGAGCGAGAGGGGTCAGTGAATGGATTCGATCCATAAAACGCAGCGTAAAAGACTGCGGCGGTATATCCCGCCATCAAGAGGACCTGCACAGCAGTGTAATTCTCAAGGACGCGATATTGCATAAAACTTGCTGCGGGGTGCCTAAGCGAGAAGTGCATAGGAAAGTGCCAGGGTTGTTTGAGCGCCGTAGTTGATTCAAGACTAGGGATGGTAGATTCTAGGGATCCTTTCTCTGTGGGTTGCAGGGTCACTCCTGGTGGGGACCGGTGCGTCCCGGATTGCATGCCGGAGCGTAGGAGATAACCCTGGAATAAATCTGAACGATTATTCGCAATGTACACCAGTGTACGGGGAGCATTCAATACGGAAAAGACGAAGATAATGACGAGGATGAACATATCCAAGTAATACACCAAGGTGCTGGGATCTTGAGTTGTAGAAGCCGAAGCCGAAGACGAAGACGAAGAAGGGGTAAATCCTGCTAACTGCATGATTGTTGGAATGGTCATTCCAAGTGAATGTCTGAAAAGGAGAGGGTCAAAAGGCCTGAAGAGCACCGATGAGTCGAGGGTAGCAGCCCAATTGGCACAGGATATACCAGTTGCCTCCGAAGCTGATGATCAACGACGACCGGAACAACCTGCGGAGGAAGGAAAGAGGGGCAAAGAGATAGGACATTCAGGATGCCGTCTTTATGGGATTCAAGCACCATGGTGTGCCGGCAGTCCTGCCACCGAAGGGAACGGAAATATCCATATGACGCCTGGTGAAACCGTCCCAACCAATGCAGGACCAGTTCAGGGAAGCGGAGCTTAGATCTGCCTGACTTGAGGTCGAAATGTCAATGCGGACTGAGAAACTTTGTTAAATTATACGTTCTCCCGAGTTTATGTGTGGTATCGCCGGCCGCCTACGGGGGCGATGGTGCTGCGGAACGCTGCGTGTTGTATCACATTACCACTAAACTGCTCGAAGTCCGACAAATGCAAATGGCTGTGGATGTACGAGAGTCGAGTTAGAGATTTCCGGATAGCGGCGATCCGGATCCCTGATCGCGGTGTGGGATAACAACTTTTGGAGAGGGAAGAGATAGTGAGAAAGGGCGAGTGTATTCCTTTGTCTGTTTGGTCCGTCTGGGGAAATTAGCGGGGACTCGGATGAGGGTAAGATCGATAACATCGTTACGAGGGCGTGTCAACGTGTTGCATGTACACGTTGGTGCAAAGCACACCTGCATACCAACACATGCACAGCTTCAGCGGCCCAAGATTGTCGCGGACTCTCTTTCCAAGCCCTGAGTAGAGTTACGGCTTTATAACTGGTGGCTGCTGCGGCTAGCTGCAGAACGGTGAGCGGCCTGGGCCGTTTTTCGCTGTGCGTAGCTTATGATAATGTTTGTTTGTGCGTGGAATAAATCTGCTAGAGCAAAGAAAACTTGCTAAAATTGAGATGTGAGTTAATATGGGACCAAGTTGCCACGTCCGAGTCTGAGTTGCACCTGTTAGCAAAGCACTAACTACTAATAAGACTAGCGGTAATTAACTTACTAATAATTAAGGGCGTGCTCAAAGCACTGAGCCTGTTTCGTTTTCGTTACTGTGTATGGATACCTACACGTCGAGCGCGTTCGGCAGCCAGTTTCGCACTTTCATTTCACTTTGAATTCGTGCTAGCATCTGCTCCCATTGTCATTACACTTAGCCTAGTTCCCACGGCCTCAAGAGACAAGATATTCCGAATGAGAAGGCTCCTCGTAACACCAAGTGGTGCTCCACAGACGACGGAAGACCTTCTTGATGAGTCTTGAAATGCTTCGTATGCCAATAGTGTGCTGATCACTCTTTGATGCGTTGATTTACAGATGTGTGGACATGGGTTATGACTCCAAGCAGTTTTTTGGCTCATTGTCTCGTCCGGACGTGGGATATTCAAAATGAAACCAAACGGACGCAAACGGCTGCGGAACTGGCCCTGAGCACTGACTCCACCATTATTAATCCCCATGGAGACAAGACTCCTCACCGGGCAAGGAACAAACATGAGCGCGATGAGAACTTGGAGTCCCTGGGCCGTGCTTCCAGCACTGAGCCCTTTTTTGTTTTTCATGACGGACAGTTCAGATGTCAATGCGTCGCCAGGGCAGCTCGGGCGCTATGCGCTTGCAATTTCCGTAGTGAGCAGGAACTCGCAGGCTGGGTGCTCGCCGACGAGAGCCTGAAGGGTTGACAATTCATGCAAACTTGGGTTTTGTTGCATGCAAAGACGGTAATTACCGTACTGTAACTATGGGGAGTTTTGCAATGACCATCCCGCATGCCGTGGATAATCAATTTCCGAGCGGTCATTCCAGCGACCCTCCCAGCCTGAAGGGACCACTAAGTGATAAGCCCCACGAGTTGTAGCTCACTATGTGGGAGCCATCTTCGTGCGTGGGTTCCGAGGAAATGGCTGTATCTGGAACTTCAAGGCAAGATGCGATGAATGGCGCCTGTGGCAGGTGAAAAACTGTCAATTTAAACAACAGTTGTATTTCCGGGTTACAAGTGTATCATTGGATGTTTTGGAACCTGGTACTACCACGAACTGGGATAGTACAAGGTTTGTGTTCTAAGAGATTGGATTGGATTCAGAGATCGTGACGAATCGTAAAGTAGATCATCAAGTGCTAGTGACCTGGAGGGTTCTTCTAGTTGGAAGAGCCAGTTCCACCGTACGTGGGTTGGGGGAGTTGACTCATGAGCGGTGCGACAGCATCGAAGCAGGGTGCCGAATCAGAGACATCAATAACATCCTGTTTCGCCCATCTACTTGCTGCACGTAGATTTCTTCCATAGAACAGTAGGATCAGGGCCATAGGGAACCCAATGCAACTGATGCAGGCCAGCAATAGGCTGGCGTTACGGATCCCGAAATGACTGTACAATGGAGCACCCAAGCTGGGAAAAATCGTGGACACCACGTTACGAACAGCACAGTTCGCGGCGATTACGGAGGCTGATCGGGTCGGATAGAGGTCCATGTAGTAGTTGAACAACGACAGCTGCACAAGAGTCATGCCAATGCCCACTGGAACGCCTGACAAAGCTGGAACAAGCCAGTGGATGTCTGGGTGGGCAGAAAACGCGAACCAGAACATGCCAATGGGTGTGAAGAGTGATGAGAGTGAGACACCTGGAAGACGCCCTTCTGGTGGAATCTCTTTTTTGCCGCGAGACTGGACAAAGATTGCATGTCGGTGAGCTTCGTACTGGGGCTTGAGGACACGGAAGTAGATAAGGACCCCAAGGAGATTTCCGAGACAGGGTGCAATGAATACCAAGTTGGCATGTTGACGAGACATGGAGTAATGTGACTTGTAGACGTGCGGGTACGCCTACACGACAAAGTGTGAGATGGGGTGAAAATGAAATATTGCTCGATGAACTTACTTCGAGAAGTAGGAACAAAAGGCCGTAGACGAATGCATGATAGAGTGTGGTCCATGTGACAATTGGCTCACATCGGAGCATTGCTGAGTAAAAGGTCAGCGTTGAATGATCGTGTCAAACCAATCGAACAGAACTAGACCTACTGATTGGTGTCAGAAGTGCATCCCTCCAGATGACTGATGGTTGATCTGGAATACACCCCTTGCGAGCACCCGATCCTTGTTCTCTGGCAATTCTTCTCCGTATCGCATTTACTTCAGTTTCTGGAAGACAAATCACCACGGCTGTGACGATCGCAGCCCATATAGCAATACACGCCATCAGCCAGCGCCAGTGAACAATAGCACCAAGCAGTGACGATGGCACAGGACCAATTGTCGGTGCACCTTGGAGAACAACCGTGAATAGGGCTACAAGCGAGCCTCGCTCGTCGGGATTGAACAAGTCCGCAAGAGATCCGCCGTAGATAGCAAAGACGGCAGACCCGATGAGACCTGCTAATGCACGACAACCTAACAAGGAGACCATCGTCGGGGACAACGCGGCAGCCAGGGTGAAGACTACAGCAAGTCAGTAAGCACTGATTAACATTAACAACCGCGAAGGGAATTACAAACGAAGCCTACGGATGCACCGATGTAGACAGGTCGGCGGCCATAGAGCTCACTCAAAGGGCCACCGATCAGAGGTCCAAAAATTGAACCCTGACAGGATATTATGAAGCGGGGAAACGGTACAACGACGTGGATGCTTACAAAGTTGAAGAGGCCAACACCAAGCGTAGCAACGAAGTCTGTTGTGTGGAAGTGCTCTTGGATCTGTTGCTGCATGCCTGACTGTAGCTGGGTCAGGCACAATCGTGAATTACAGATGAAGTTGTCCGCTCACATAGAAGGTGGGGGCAACATCACTGAAGGGGGTATATTGTGAGTGCTCAGTCGACATAACCGACAAAACAGAACACCAACATAGGTGCGAGCAAATTCCATATGACAAGTGCAATCATCCATCGTCGCCACTTGCCCCATTGCCGAGGATCTTGCTCAGCGGTTAGCACACAGGGTGAGATCTGGGACATGTATGTGGGTTGAGAGGCGTGCCGAAGGATGGGTTGAGACGTTACTGGGCAGATTTTTTTATACTTTGCAGGCCACGCTGGCCCATCTTGTTCACGTACCAACTGAATAAGTTCTAGATCCATCACCAAGCTAGCCTCATTCTTTTATTCATCATTTGGTCGCTTGTGAAACGACGTAATCGGCTGCACAAGATTGGCCGCGTCTAGCGTGGGCAGCGAGTACTTGTTCGCCTCACGCTATAGTGCATGTGCACTGCAGCTGAGGAGGTTATGAGTGAGTACCTTCCCGAACTTCCGAAAGCGGAAAGTGTGAAACGAACATTTGATTCATTGTCTTCTCATCCGGCTGCACATTTAGAGGATGTTGCCGGCACCCTCCTTGCGCCATTTGACATAGTACTCGGAACAGCGGAAGGAATCGAAGCTCTCGTCGGTTCTTCCACAACCAACGTTTAGTTGACAAACGGAGATATGCGAATCCCAAGCCCACATCGCCAAGCAGCCGAACTCCTCGTCAGAGTAACGCCATCAATTTCCCTGAGTCCACAAATTGCTCAAGGTTCAATTCACAGTTCCCACTTGCCTATCATCAAGCTTCAACCTCTTCCCAGGCATTTTTCAACCCAGGCTCCAGCAAGGTGCTCCAGCAGTGTCATCAGGACGAAAAAGCATGGCAGCAGCTGGTAGTTCAGTGGTTAGTGCAGGCGCAGAGCCTCATGCATGCTGGTGATGGTAGGGAGTCGACTCGTGGGATCGAACCACATCAAAGAAAACGTACCAGAGTCTCTTTTGGTGTTGGGCCACCAGGATACATGGTCTGGGGTCCGAACTGATGTGGTTCGGGTCATGCTTGAGTGGGCAACAATATTGATGTGTTGCCATTGATTATTTGAGCCGGAAATGCTCCCAAGCTTATTGGCGTCATCTAGTAAAGGTAAAGTACAGTTGGATCATGACGTAAGTGGGGGGGCTATGCACCCGTGGGTATTGCGATCGGAGGACAACTACACCTCCAAATCAAACTGACGTCTAGTGGACATCAAAATTGGTTTATGTCAGGCTGATGATTTCTGTTGACTGTTTGGTGAGCAACTTGCCAAACATGGACACCACCACTTGCCACACATAATCTATTTGTCTGCTCAATGAAATGATACAACCCTGATACCCCTATATATTTACCAATCCTCACTACACCTTGCACCACCTATAGATGATACTCTTGTCCACCACCAACCAAACTCCATCCTTGTTATGATTCATTCCTATCTCTATCTTTTCTTTCCTCTTTCTTTGTCCTCTTCACTGTCTCTGCTCATTGGACCTCACATCAGCCTGTCTAGCATCTGGAAAAAAAAAGTGGGCTGGTAGTAACTCTAGTTGCTATATAGACTACATAGTATTGTGTAGTAATTACTGCATCTAGGGTTTCTATGTAATACTATATAATAACAACTGTGTCTGGAATTTTCTATATTGCACTACATAGTAAACGAAACAACTTCAGGTACTACACAGGTAGTGGTATAACCTGTCAACACTACCAAGTCTACTGGGTCTATGAAACGATCACTCATTATACCACCTATTTATTAGCACCCCTACCTACACTTTCGCACTACCACAGATGATACACTCACCTACCTCACCCAAACTCCATCCTAGCCTAACCCCGCATACACCTAGAGTAGCCACCTATCGTATCCTCCCCCATACGATACACCGTGCCACCGACTACACCCACGTATGCTTTTGCTAGCAGTACCCTAGTTGTATCCGTTACACCATGACACCAAGTAGCCTCACGGCTAAACCACGGCTTCACAGCCACAAGCACAGGCCCGCACGCCTATAAACTACGCCTCCCCCGTGGACCTACCTGATGCAGTGCTCGGTAGCCACACTGTGCATCACGATGCCCTGTACGATGACAAGAACCCCCTTGTCACGTATACGCTCGTCACATGCACGTCACCCGTAGACAGTACCTGACGCAGTGCTCGGTACACTACACAAGTACTAATCAGGAGCCCGCCTCCAGATCCCTGAATCCCCCGCTCACCCCGATCCCTGGCTCACGCCATAGATCACGCCCGATGGTACCCCATGGCACACTACACCAAGTACTAATCAAGCCCATGCTAGATTAACCCAAGTACTGATCAAGCAGATGTCAGATCACAACCCCTAGACAAGACCCAATCTATCACCCAATATGATCTCGTCTCGATACCAGATCCAACGATCACCCCATGCGATGCCTTATGCATCACCCTTCCATTTCTTCTTTCATTTCTCGCTCCCATTCCTATCTATTAGTTCCCCATTAGACACATCACACGTAGCCACGCCTAGAGCGTTCTGGACTACCCTTCACTTACATGCATATACCACACGCATCTCATTCCATCGCTTCTCTCTTTTGCTATTGGACACTAACATTCCCTCATTCCTGTGATGTCATACCCAGTACCCTATGACGTCATAGCATAGCACGGTCCGTGCGCCACTACTGGTAGTATATAAGTAGCCAGTAGAGTACCATGTTTCCCCTAGCCTTGAAATTGCCTTTCTCTCTGTCGCATATTGCTTTAGTTAGCAACACTTCAGATATTAGGTCTAGGTTTCTTTCTTCCGTTCATTGAAGGTTCCTTTCAGTCTACCCAAGTCTGAGATCCTGTGAGAACTGGTTCTTGGCTGGTACCCTCAGGTATGGTGAGATCTCAACCCAGCAGGTTTTGGATGCTGAGATCTAGTGATGTTGTGGGCTGGGCCTGAAGCCCTGAAGCCCTGGTACCAGGCCTTATTTAGGCCAGGCCCAAGTCCTGGGCTCAGGCCCTGGCTTTTTAGTATAAGAATATATTATTAATTATTAATTATACTATAGTGGATGGTATTTAATAATAGTGTCAGACATGGAAACATCCGGAAAACTATAACATTATATCAGCCACACATAGTGCACCACCGTAGATTCAGGTCCAAATTTTTAACTACAACACTATATGGCAATCATGCTCTCAGACAATGAAGAAGCACCAATTCAGCCTTTTCGTGCTTGGCGTGTCATCAAACCCTCTGCTCGACTTGCTGATGCCAACAATAAAGCCATTCCTGAACTGTGGAGCCACCAAACAGCCATAGGTGAGTCAGAATTTATCAGTGACACGAAAACTTACAACCAAAAACTTGCAGCTGCAATCATAGTACCAACCAACACAGCCACCACCCTGAGCATGCAGGTTACTACAGGTATGCACCTCCATTGATGAAACATGATGTTACTCAACACACATAGATGCAGCCACAGGAACAACAGATTCAGCCATTACAATCAGCGGTACATCCAAAGGTAAAGTAGTTGTTTTCACCTATACATTTAATTTGCTCACAGTTTTACATACATGAATGGCACGACCAACTAATGCATCCAACGCACCAACACACCTAACACACCTGACACACCCAACACACCTCAATGACACACCAACCAATGCACATGAACGATGCACCACATGGAATGGCATAACCAACCAACACATCTGACGCACCTGACACACCCGACGCATCCAAACAATGCATGTCAACAATGCATGTGGTGCACCCAACACACTCGAATGACACTGACCGATGCGCATGAACAACGCATGGTTCATCAAAAGGTAAAGTACATTTTTTATCTTGTGCATTCAATTTACTCATGATTTACAATGTACTACATGGACGATATGACTGATCGATGCACCTAACACACCTGATGCACCTCAACGACACACCCAATGTACCCGATGCACCTCAACAACACACCGACCAATGCACCTGATGCACCCGACACATCCAAACAACACATGTCAACAATTCATGTGGTGCATCCAACACACTCAAACAACACTGACCGATGCGCATGAACAATGCATGGTCCACCAAAAGGTAAAGTACATTTTCTAACCTGTGCATTCAATTTACTCACAATTTTGCAATATGCTATATAGATGGTATGACTGACTGACACACCCAACACACCTCAACAACATACTGACCGATTCACCAACTGATGCACATGACCAGCCTCAGCCACCCATGCCAATATAAAAAAGCGTGCTGCTGTGCACACTATAGCCAGCTCTGACAGCAATCACTCTGACACTGAAGTTAGCATTGCTCAGAGTGCTCATCCAGTGCAGAAAGGTATGTTACCCTTTCTTGAAAAGTTGGCACTGAAAATCTCCTTTGTTGTATGTAGTGAAACAACTCCGCCATGCCATTGATGTCCCATCTCATGCCACAAGCCCTCCAACATCATGCAGCTCATCTGGTGAGTGATTTCATATATTATTCTATTATTTCTTCAGTATCTTGCATATAGTATATGAACTCCATGATAAAGAATATCAACCAGTGGCTATAGAAGTTGATGAACCTGAGGATAACTTGGGCAAGTAGTCTCTCCTCCATATTATATACTAGTGTATGTCCAACTTTTCCTTTCCTGTTTAGGCCTCTCCTCCCCATCCATGATGAATGTTGATGGGGAGGAAGATCATGATATCCAGGTTCAGGATATCAAGATCAAGACAAAACGTGAGGAGAAAACCCAAGATGTGACTGCATTTTTCAGTGCAGTCCAATCTTCAATAGGTGGAGGTAAAGTTCGTCATATTCGTGATTGTGAGCCATGCAGGTATGTACTAGTAGTTTGGAATTGACTAATAGGTTTCCAATTCTAATTCTATTGTTACTATTGTAGGAAGGCAAAGCAACCTTGTGAATTGGTTGCTGATGCCTCAACTTGTTGCCGACATCTTGCATGGAATCATAAGGTATGTCTTGCTATTAGTATTTGATTAATGTAATATTGTCAATGTGTGATATAGGCTCTTTATCACAAGTGGTGCCAGGAGAATGGCTTTGAGTCCATGCTTCCTGAGAATAGCCAGGATAGAAAGAAGGCTGCCATTAGTACCAATCTCAAGCAGAGTGCTTTGGATACTCATCTTAGAGAACCCACTGCTATTGAAACACTGATCAGCTCTTTCATGAAGCTGCAGTTGAATGGCTTATTACCACTAATCAAGTATGTTGCCTAACTATTATTGTCTCATTGGATTGATACTATGGATTCTAGCCTCTTCAAGCTGTTGAGCATCCTTCTTTTAAGAAGATGATTGATATTGCTTCTAGGGCAAGCAAAGGTGTTATTATACCTAATCGACATGCTACTCGCCAACAGATCATTGATCTATTCAAGAAGCAAATGGCTAGTCTCAAAGAGCATCTCAATGTAAGCTATTATTCAATCTCAGATTGCTTATGTGACATGTCTATAATATTTAGAGCAAGATGGTGACTGGTGAAATTAGCTTGACATGTGATGCCTGGCAGGCTAGCAATACTGATGCTTATTTTGCTGTCACTGGTCATTGGATTGAGGTATCCAAGTCTGATGGTTGGATTCTCCAATCTGCCATCTTGGGCTTCATCCAAATGAATACTGCCCATAATGGTATGAGACTGGGCCAGGCCTTGTTCAAGGTTTGTGAAAGACTTGGTATTTCCCATAAGGTTAGTTGAGTTAAATTATGGATTTTTTACCAACATACCTTTGACAGATTGGTCATGTTACCTGTGATAATGCAACAAACAATGATACCATGCTGGTAGAGTTTGCTAGAAGACTTCTCAACCATACTGGCAAACCATGGTTGAAGTCAAAGTATCATATAATGTATGTGGTTTTTGACTTTTAGTGTTTATCCTCATGTTTGAATTCAAGATGCCTGGCCCATGTTATTCATCTGGCTACAAAAGCATTGATCTCTACCTATAGCAAATCTCCTTTTTATAATCCTGAGCAAGGTGATCTTGAATTATCAGCAGAGGATGGATATAGGGATGAGGTTGGTTTAATAAGAGCTATTACAGTTAAGGCATGCTTCTTTGGATTCAATACATATATATTTGAGCTTGGCATAGGCATGCTCATCAGCTCAAAGAAAGCAGTTTTTCAAGGACATTCAACTTCACCCTCCTGAGCCTTGTGCTCCATCAGAAGTTTCCAATTTTCTTCTTGACATGCCTATCCATTGGTCTTCTACATATCTGATGATTGATAGGGCTGAGAAAAAAAGGAAAGTAAGTTAATGTTCTTGACTTTTCTTAATTTATCTTCACTTATATTTTAGTTTGTGGACATCTTCATCTATAAGCTGGGATTAAAGGCTACTACCTTGGCCAAGAGAAAGAAGATTGATCAGTTAAAGCTGACAGATAATGAGTGGAATAGACTGGGACTATTATCCAAGCTTCTGGCTGTAAGTAATTGTTTGATATTTATTATATGACTAACTTTTTTAAACCATGCAGATAATGCTCAACAAAGCTTTTCTTCTGAGGGTATCTCCACTCTACAATATGCTCTGCCAGCACTTGAGGCTTTGCACAAGGCTTGGACTGCTCGCTCTGAATCTTCTAGATATTTTGCCTTCCAAGATGGCCTGCATGCAGCTCTTGCCAAGATTGCAGAGTATTATGACCATACAGCAGATTCTGATGCTTATACCATAACTATATGTAAGTTTTCCTTGATTTTTGAATCTATAACTTATGCTTTGTAGTGCTTGATCCTACTTTGAAAGATGGCTATTTTAAGAAGTATTGGGGGCAAGAGCTACATAAAGATGTTATGAAGAATGCAGAGAAATTAGTATGTTTGATCTTGAGATGTTTAGAATTTTCTAACATAGTTATTGTTTCAGGAGTGCTTCAACCAGCTGTATGGTAAGGAGGGTCCTTTACCTGCCACTAAGCAGAAGAAGGGAAAGCTTGGAAAGCTTCTCAGAGAGCTTTCCAGTGATGATGATGATTCAGCTAAGGAAAGTGTTGGAATTGATACTCAGTCTTCTTGGATGAAAGAGTTCAACCTCTATCTTCACTCTATCCATACTCTTCCTGAGGAAATGTCAGTGGTCAAATGGTGGGGGGTAAGTATTATGTTTTCAATTAATTTGAAGTGACCAAGTCCTTTCAGATCAATGCTCAACAGTATCCTGTATGGGCATCTCTAGCTTGTGACTATCTTGCAATCATGGCCTCTTCAGTATCCAGTGAGCAAGCCTTTTCTGCAGCTGCACTAACTATTACCAAGCGTCGCAATCGCTTGAAGGGGGATATTGTAGAGGCCATTCAAGTGTTGTGCATGATGTATAATCATGACCTTATCTTTCGTGAGCCAAGTCCATCTTCTGCCTTGGAACTAGCAATGGAAGAGGATGAAAATGAGGAGAATGAACAAAGAGTAGATAAGGGCAAGGGCAAGGGAAAAGAGAAGGAAGTAGAGGATTTGAATTGGATTTTGGAGCTTTCAGATGATACAGATGTAGAGATATGATTGCTATTGTGGTATAAATGATCAAAGTTATCATTTTGACTTTACATATGAAAAGCCCTGGCTGAAATGTTTTCACCCCTTACTCTACGAATATCTATAACACTTAGCTAACACTTATCATATGAACGTCCTAGAACTGCCCAGAACATTACGTCACCCTTCTAGCATATTCCACACCAGCCCTAAGGCTGGTCCATGCCCACACTTACGCACTATATAAAGTAGCGTATCCTATAGTAGATACACATTCTTGGAATTGCCTTTCTATGCTCAGAATCTTGCTCTTAGGAGTGACACCAAGTGTTGTAGGTCTTTTTCCTTTCAAATTCCAAGAATACCCCTTGGTTGCTGGGCCCTTTGCCCCCCGACCACACTCCCCTCCATTGCCACAGCCTCGCTGTCATCTTTAACAACATGCTTGTTCTTTTCTCCACTCCCCTCTTTCCGCATCTATTCCTTGAGACAATTGTAGACCCTTGGGGCCCCATCTTTGAGAGTTCAGTTAGTGATATGCGTAATTCCAGCCTACTAGGTGGTTGCAAGCACTGAACACAGGCTACAATCGAGGGAGAAGATAAGGAGATTGGAGAACTGTTGGTTTCAACTCTTCACCCCTATCTTGCCCCTCAACCCAAGTCCCCACAGACTATAAAAAGCACTAGAGCCTGTCATTGAGTATAAACATGGGAGACCAGCACTCCATCCATGCTGTCACACATGCTCATCCAGTGTATAAATAGGGATAACATTGCTACTGGGCATAGAGCACTAGCCCCCATCGTCAGCTGAGTGCCTAGCTGTCCATACCCCTCTCAATGCTACAGAGGGCGGGTTCGTGTGATCACCCATAACGTCACGTAGGTGTGATAGCCGAGATTTATCTTGCCTTTCTCGGTGTGCACCACCATCTCCTATAGCCAACAAACAAGAACCACCCTCGTCAACAGTCTCCCCCTCTAGGCCCACCTTTCCCCACCATTCCACATAATTCCAGGCATGCTGCTGAGTGCCACCAGGTTGCAACCATCCCCCACTTCCACTTGCTGCCAGCCACCCCTGGTACGAGTTTCACTGGCCTTTACCTGCCATGCCCTGTCAGCACGGTACACGCCCTTGTCTCCTACATTGCTTGCTTCAGCGATCTCATCAACAGCCCATCCAACCCAACAATGTACTTGTTGAGGTGCTCAAAAGCCTCCTCCTCTTCCTCCACCACCAACCACAATGAGTTACTTCAACTTGCCCACACCAACCCCTGGACCAGCCTGCCAGAGTACCTTTGGGGAAATGGCCATAGCACTGGGGGAAATTAGGGTCGATACAACCACGCCTACCCCACATCAGTTGCCCATGAAGGTGCCAACTCCCTACAACCCACAAGCCGCCTCAGCGCACAGGATCCTCCAACCTCCAGTGCCCCTGAGTCTCATCCCTACCATATCCATGAACCCCCTCTTCCACCAGCACCCTGTTCCCCCGATGGATCCCATTGGAATGTGGCTTGCCACGTTCGACGTGTGGCAACGCATCTACACCAGAGCAGGAGTGGCAGCTGGCCCACCACCACCTCCTCCCCCAAACCTCACCCAACAGATGCTGCCTCCACAGCCAACCCCACCATGATGCCCGCTCCCATCCATTCCCAGCTCCCCACCATATCTCAGGAACCTCCGAAGTCCCACACAAGGCTTTTCCGGACCCTCCCCAAAGCTAGGAAAATCCCTCGCCGCCAAGCCAGAGTACTACAACAGCAATAAGGAGAAGTTTGTGTCATGGTGGTGCACAATGAAGCTCTACCTCTTGGGCTTCAAGGTAGCCCCCTGCGACTATCAAAAAAACCTCATTGTCCTCTCCTACCTTCGCGGTAACAATCTGGCTGGACACTTCAGAGACCTAATAACAGCACAGGGGGCCGTCCACATACTCACCTTTGTGAGTGGCCCAATAAAAGCTAATGGCCCTCAAATAGGGCAAAGACACTATTGAGGACTACTTCACAAAGCTGTACTATTATGCTGAGGAAGCTGAATTCAACATCGGGTACAATGGCCACATAATGGTTAACCTCGTGAGGAGAGCTGTCCACTCAGACATGGTGGAGTTTGTGGAATGCAATCAACCGACCCTTATTGAGTCGACCGACGTCCACCAGTGGGAGACCACCCTGGTCAAGGTGGCCGACATCCTGGCAGAAATCACCAACTGAAAGAGGTCCACCTATGCGACAGGACCCACATACTCCCCCTGGTTCGTATCACAACCACACTATACGCCCCTGGTGGGCCCCCCCCTACCGCTATGGCCACTCCCATAGCCAAACCACACCCAAACGCGACCGGCACCTTTGCTGGTCAAGGTGCTCCCATGGAGCTCGACAAAGCATGTGCAGCTGGCATCTGCCGCAAGTGCTCAAAGCCATGGCCCTGCACCAGTCACCCCCCACGCCCTCACTCTTGCCAGGTGAGAGGAATCGTAATCAACGGGCAAGAGGTATCCCCGGAGATGTTCAAAAGGATACGAGGGATGATGACGGATGCAGAACAGGCAGAACCCGCAGTAGAATATGCTCCCGATGTACAAAATGACTTGTCTTTTCTCCTAGTACAGTAGACAGCAACTGACCTACTGTACAATAACCTAAGTCATTGCAAAGAAACTGTTTCACAGTCCTGTGCAATGATGAGGTTGAATCAATGGAAGCCTGGGTGAACCTTCCGGAGACAAAGAAAATCACCATCCTGGAGCATCCAAAGACCAAACAAAAAGTGGTGTTCCACCCATCAGTAAAGAGAGATGACGGGCCAAATGACTCACGGACGATCCCACGAAAACACCCCAAGGAGAACGGACAAAAGGAAGAGACATCCTCTCATTCCTGGCTGAACATGCTAGACCTCTAGTCTATGCGATGGATGAAGGCTCAGGTAGAACACCCTGATGTCAAGCGAAGCATCAGACACCTGAAATCCTTCATCCACGACGCCAGAACGATCAAAGTGTCTTGGGACCTTGTCCAAGAACTCCGAGAAATGACATCAGAGGATGCATACTGGGTGCTGAGGGACCTGCAAAACCCCCCCAGTTCCAAAAAGCGTCCCTGCACATGACAAAAAGAAACTCCCTCGAAATCCCAGTGAGACTAAGCACCTCAAGTGGAGAACAAATGGAAGTCAAAGCACTCATCGACTCCAGATGCACCAGGTCATCAATCCACGAAGACTTTGTTGCCAAAAAGGGGTTACAAACGCATGCACTACCCCGTGCCCTGACCATATACAATGCCGGAGGCAAAATTGAAAAGTTCATCATCATCGAACTCCAGGTCCAAGACCATAAGGAGCAGATCATCCTGGCAGTAACCAACCTAGGGCCGAACACTATCTTCCTAGGATATGATTGGCTGAAGATGCACAACCCAGCCATTGACTGGAAGACAGGATGAATCTTGTTCCAATGTGGAAATGACCACACCACTGCGTTGGTCGATGACATTGACGATGAACAGGACAAGGACTTCACCCCTTTGCAGGGGGACCAACTATTCCGATTGGACAATGACAAATACATATGCAACATCGCCATGGAAGTAGCCATCAAGGACTACATCCAAAAAAAGAAAAAGACCTTCAAGGAAGCAGCCCCTGAATACGTCCACGAGTTCAAGGATGTGTTCGCAAAAGAGAGCTTTGACACCCTCCTCCCAAGACGCCCCTGGGACCACGCGATCAAGCTGCTCCCAGGAAACCATGAGGTGGACTGCAAGGTGTACCCCCTCAACCCGGGAGAGCAAAAAGAGCTGGACGCCTTCCTCGAGAAAAACCTCAAGTCCAGATGCATACACCCATCCAAGTCTCCCTTCACATCGGCGTTCTTCTTCATCAAGAAGAAGGATGGATGCCTCCACCCCATACAGGATTACCGCAAACCCAATGTGGTGACTCGTTGCAATCAATACCCCCTCCCCCTAATTGCCGAGCTCGTTGACAAGCTCAAGGCCACAAGGTACTACACCAAGTTCGATGTAAGGTGGAGGTATAACAATGTGCAAATGGCCGAAGGAGATGAATGGAAGGCCATGTTCTGAACAAACCATGGGCTCTTCAAACCCCTCGTGATGTTCTTCAGACTCACCAACTCCCCCACAATGTTCCAAACAATGATGAATGCACTGTTCAAGGAGCTGGTGGACTGAGGCGTAGTGATAGTCTACATTGATGACATCATGATATTTATGAGGATGATAGAGGAGCACCAAAAAGTAGTGCGAGAAGTACTACAGATATTATGCGATGCCCACCTGTATCTGCGACACAACAAATGTGACTTCGATGTCCAGGAAACCAAATTCCTGGGGCTTATTGTCACACAAGACAAGGTCAGAATGGATGGAAAGAAGGTCTCTGCCATCACCGACTGGCCCATCCCAATGTCCAAGAAGATGCTCCGAGGATTCCTTGGCTTTCTCAACTTCTACTGATGGTTCGTCAAGAACTTCACCACGATTGCACGTCCACTCAATGCACTCACATCAGTGAAGAAAGACTTCATCTGGACAGACAATTGCCAGAAGGTGTTTGAAGACCTCAAGGCCACCATCACCAACGCCCCCGCTCTTGCCATGCCCACCAACAACAACCCCTACCGGGTTGAAACTGATGGCTCCGGCGTCGGCATTGGCACCATACTCTCACAGAAGCACGACAGGATTTGGCACCCCATCACCTTCATATCCTGTTCCCTCAACGACGCAGAGTGGAACTACCACACGGCAGACCTCGAGATGCTCGCAATCATCTACGCCCTCAATGAGTGGTGCCAATACCTCCTCGATGCAGCCCACCCAGTCGAAATCCTCACTGACCACAAGAACCTCGAGTTCTTCCACCGCCCCCAAGACCTCTCCTGCTGTCAAGCCCAGTGGCAGCAGATTGTTCAGAAATACTCCCTGACTATCACTCACCGCTTAGGCAAGACAAACCCCACTGACCCTCTGTTCCGGAGGCCAGACTTTGAAAAGGGGGTGGAACTTGATAGCACCGCCCAAATCCTCCTTCCCGACACCCTTTTCTTGCCACCTTCCTCCCTGGTGTCCATCAGCACAGTCGCCCCACCCAACACCATCTCAAGAATAACAAAATTACAGTACAAACTCGAGAAGTTCATGAAAGAAGGGCTCGCAAGGAATGACACCCACTGGACGAGGAAAGATGGGCTTGTGACATGGAAAGGCCTCATCTACGTCCCAAATGTCAAAAAACTATGAGAGGACATCATCGTGGCCAACCACGACCACCCAATCACAGGGGACCCTGGCATGAAATAAACACATGACCTCATAATGAGCGAGTACTACTGGCTGTCACTCCAAAAAGACATTGAGGGGTACGTCAAAGGCTGTGACGTATGCCAAAAGGTGAAGGCCAAGACCACCACCATCCACACACCCCTCCACCTGAACAAAATCCCATCCTCGCCATGGGAGATCATCTCTGTCAACCTCATCAGCCCACTCCCCCAATCGCAAGGGAAGAATGCGATCCTTGTCATTGTCAACCACTTCTCGAAAATGATCCACCTCACCCCGGTTATGGACACTATCATGTTGCAAGGAGTCACCACCGTCTTCCATGATCAAGTGTTCAAACTTCATGGAACCCCCTGGAAGGTCATATTGGATCAAGGCACACAGTTCATGTCCTCGTTCATGCAAGACCTGTATGCACTTCTTGACATCAAGGCCAACCCATTCATGGCATACCACCCACAGACGGATGGACAAATGGAGCGGATCAACTGAGAAGTTGAGAAATACCTATGGGTGTACATGAACCATAGGCAAACTGACTGGGCAGAATGGCTCTCACTTGCAGAGTTCGCCCATAATTCACAAATGATGAGTGCCACTGGAGTGTCGCTGTTCCTACTCAACCATGGGCAACAACCCTTGATCCCCAACAAACGGGTCGAGGTCCAGAACGAGTTGGCTATGGACTTCGTGAAGAAAATGAAGAACCACCACGAAGCAGCCAAAAGCGCATTAGAGAAGGCAGCCACAACCATGAAGAAAAGCCACAACAAATGAGCTGCCCTGTCGACAAACTACACAACTGGCCAACAGGTCCTTCTTGAGGGGACCAACATCCATACCAACCAGCCCATGAAAAAGTTTGATGATAAGCGCTATGGTCCCTTCAAGGTGAAACGAAAGGTAGGCAAGGCATCCTACGAATTAGAGATCCCAAAGATGTGGCGTGGTGTCCACCCCGTCTTCCACGAGTCTCTGCTCATGCCCTATCACGTCGGCACTGCGAAGTCCCAAGCCAAACCCAAGCCACCACCACCAGTGATCATCCAATAGGAGGAGGAACACAAGGTCCAGGAGGTAGTAGACTCGAGAAAGCATAGAGGGAAAACAGAGTACCTCATACACTGGAAGGGCTACCCAAAGGAGGAATGCACTTGGGAGCCCAAGACCAACATCAAAAATGCCTTGAAGCTTGTTGAAAAATTCCACATGTCCAACCCCTTGGCAGTTCACTCCCACACCCTGGCATGCAATTGCCCAACATGCATGAACCAAACCACACTCTTTGCCGACACCTCCTTCCAGACCTACACCACATCCCTCAACCGACTCCCCAACCACCTGTTTGAGATCCCCCAACCTGGTTCAGAACCAACCCTTTCCAGCATCATGGTCGACCAGGAGTTCAACCTTTAAAAAGGGGGTAATGAAATGTTTTCACCCCTTACTCTACAAACATCTATAACACTTAGCTAACACTTATCATATGAATGTCCTAGAACCACCCAGAACATTATGTCACCCTTCTAGCATATTCCACACCAGCCCTAAGGCTGGTCCATGCCCACACTTACACACTATATAAAGTAGCATATCCTGTAGTAGATACACATTCTTGGAATTGCCTTTCTATGCTCGGAATCTTGCTCTTAGGAGTGACACCAAGTGTTGTAGGTCTTTTTCCTTTCACTGGCCTAGGCCTGGTTCTATTTAAGGGCCTGGGTCTGGTCAGGCCCAGGCCCAGTCAGGCCAGGGCTTTCAGGCCAAGCCAGGCCCTTAACATCACTACTCAGATCTTACATTTCTGAGATGTTCTATACTGTAACATGTGTGATGTGATGTAGTGTAGTGTATCAACATTGACTTTGCAGAAATTCTTGCAATATGCATGGTGGAAGCCTTTCATTACTTCTACATGGTGACTGGAATGAATGCCACCCCCATCCAATAAGTGCAATTGTGTTTGCCTTGGTCAACCTCTAGCATGGATCTAGAAGCATCTACTTCAACAGAAATACAGAAACAATTCCTCTGTCTATGTCAAAAGCATTGTAATGGACAATCTCATACTGTTTCTGAGGCTACTTTCTACCATTACCTAAGCGAGGTCAACAAGAATTCAGACAAGTATCGCAAGATTATGATTTTCAAGGTGCTATTAGTCAATGCTGCTAATGAATTGTTGGTGAGAAATATTGTGCTGGAAGCAGTTGAAAATCAACCTGATCAAGCTGGTCCGAGTAGCACAGGCCTGGGAGTACCTCAATATGTCCATCACTTGGAAATGCAATGAGCAATGGCTAAAAGAGCTCAAGAAGCACCCAACCCTCATGCTGGGAAGAGAAATGTGCCTGAAAAAAGGAGAATGACACCATGCCTGTAAGTAGTATCTCTATTTATATGACCTACTAATTGATGGAGCTTCCACTCTGATTACAGGTTGAATATCTACCTGATCCAATTCAGAGGTCACCATATCCATGATTCTCACCTGATCTATTTCAGATTGCTCCCCTGTGCCCCCCTTCATCACCACCTAATTAGGATCCACCATCCCCTGAGCGGTTTCCAATCCCTGGACAAGCACAACCACCTGTTGATAAGCCGATGGCAGAAACCCAGGACCTGCCTAACCAGGATGTTCCCTTCAACCAGGATGTTGCCCTTGAGCAGCCTGATGTTGTGCTCCCTGAATAGGATCCCCCTTCTCCTGAGCAACCAGAGTGCCCACCAAGTCTCCAACATCCATAAGGAGGATGAAACCATGGCCGAAATATTGCATACAACAGACAATGGCCCCCACATATCAATCTTTATGAGCTCTTGTGTGCAGCTGTCTTGCCAAAACTCATACAAAATATGTAATTCATTATGCTCCTCAAGAATACTGCCTTTGGAGACTTGATTGCCCAAATGTCAAGTGTGATGCTTGAACAAATGCACAACCTGCCTGAAGAACCAATTGAGCTCAATAACCCTGGAATTTGTTATAGCATTGAAGCCTACCTCACCCTGGAGCATGCCTCACAAAAGGCTTATGAGCGCATCATCAAATCAATGAGGTCAAATTTTGCTGGTGCTCCTGGAGTTGCAAGTTGTCTTACTTTCAATGCAGTTGAGAATCTCATCGCAGCATATACTGGAGTCAAGCCCCTTGAACACAATATGTGCATCAATTCATGTGCTGCATTCACCGGACTGTTTGCTGATCTCAAAAGGTGTCCAACTTGTGATAAAAGTTGATGGAATGAAGCTAAACTACATGTAACAAATGGACAAGTCAAGACTCTAGCAAAGAAGTTCATTACTCTCCCTCTTGGTCCCCAGCTTCAGGCACTACAGTATATTGAGATCCTGATTGTGTGCATAAAATGTGATATTTCTATGAATGAACTCAACAAATCTTGAATGAGTATAGAAGATATCTATCATTGATGACATTGCAGTGGAATGGGATTACCTGGGGGCCTCGCTCATTGATGACATCAAGGAGAATGATATTGTTGTCATGACTTCCCTTGACAGTGCTCAGTTGTTTGAGGACAAGGATTTCAATTGCTGGATCTATATCTGGGTTATTCTTAACCTCGCTTCAGACAAATGCTACTGCAAGTCTTGTGTTCTTCCTGGTGGGTTCATTCTGGGTCCCAATAAACCAAAGAATCTTGACTTGTTCCTGGTTGTCGAGATCCACCATCTCGCAGTGTTGCAAAATGAAGGCCTCAAGGTCCGGGACTCAGCTTAAAACACAGTGTTTCAATCAGATGTTTACTTTCTTTTCATGACCGCTGATGGACC
This sequence comes from Boletus sp. NGJ, assembly GCA_019096195.1. NCBI lineage: Eukaryota > Fungi > Basidiomycota > Agaricomycetes > Boletales > Boletaceae > Boletus > Boletus sp. NGJ. The sequence goes on from JAGTXK010000194.1 coordinate 25,278, forward strand.
TGGGCTTGTTTATTGGAATGGACTTGTTAGGCATTGTGGCAAGAATGGATGTTGATTGTATTGTGGCATCAAGGGACAACACCATCAGTAAATACAGGATTTCATCATAGTGCTCATAGTGCCATAGTAGTTTCATAGATAACTCATAGTATTCATAGTATCATAGTATTGAAAGTGTATTCATAGTATCCATAGTATATTCATAGTGTGCATAGTATCATAGTATCATAGTACCATAGCATTTCATAGTATTCATAGTGTTCATAGTATCATAGTGTCATAATACCATAGCATTTCATAGCATTCATAGTACATCCATAGTAGTCATAGTCATAGTAGTAATTTCAAGCTAATTCTAAACCTAAACCTAAATCAAAAGTATACAAAAAGTGTAGTCAAAGGTGTAGTCAAATGTTGTACAAAAAGTGTAGCAAAAAGTGTAATACAGTGTAGCAAAAATGCGCATCAAATGTAGCAAAAGTGGAGCAAACAAAGTGTAGTAAAAAAAAGCAAACAAAAGTGTAGCAGAGTGTAGCACAGTGTAGCAAACAAAGTGTACCAAAAGTGCACACCAAAGTGTAGTAAAGTGTAGTCACAAAGTGTACCAAAAGTGTAGACCTACATTCAAGTCCATTTTCCCACACTCAGTGTTAAAAAAGCGGACATTGTTTGTACCACCATTCTTATATAAACAAGCCAGACTTCAAAAACTTTCCCACACTCTCTTGTTTCTTAATTTTATCCTTCTCTACTCATTACATGAAGTCAACACTTTACTTTGTAAATCATTAGGATTGGGATTAGGATTGGGATTAGAATTAGAATTAGAATTAGAATTAGTAGAATTAATATTTGATTGAATTTGAAATTAGAATTGGCTTGAAATTGGATTAGAATTAGAATGAGAATTAGAATTGCTAAGCCACTATGGAAGCACTATGTATACTATGACATTACTATGACCACACTATGAGACACTATGAGAATACTATGGGAATACTATGACCACTATGAAAGTACTATGAGAATACTATGAGACACTGAGAATACTATGACAGACTATGACCACACTATGAACAGACTATGAGATACTGTCATAGTACTATCAAGCCACTATCCAGTTGGACCCTCACTATGAGCACTATGTTACTGTCCAGCACTAAACAGTTAGTCCTGTTTTTACTGATGATAAAGACTCTCGTTCCCACTATTATCCAGCCCTACTACTATATGTCCGATCAATGTGTATCAAGATAGTAACCAAGCTGACATCTCCTCATTCACAATTCCTATGGCTGGAAGTCAAGAATATATGGCTAACCTTATCCATTTAATGTCATCACCCAACCAACATCAGTTCAAGCTTCATCGAACTGAGACTGGGATCACCAAAGCTCTACTCATTCTTGGTTTGAATCCCACATGCTCCCTCAGTGTCCCTCTTTGTATGACCATAGATATCATGCATCTTGCAGAAAACCTAAGCAGCCTATTAATACAGTATCTCTTTGGCATGGCACAATAATATGCATGAATACTACTGATAACATCACCACATGGGATTGGGCCATCTTTCATGATGAAGCAGTCTGGCAAGCCTACGGTTGTGCAGTTGAAGTGGCTGGTCGTTATCTACCTGGATCATTTGACACAAAGCCATGAAATATTGCAGAAAAAATCAATACCAGCTACTCAACATTGGAACATCTTCTCCACACTTTCTTCCTTGCCCCTGGTCTTCTCCATGGTGTTCTGCCTGAATGCTACTGGGCTAACTTTTGCAAACTTGCACAGGGCTTCCAAATCATTTGTCAGCACTCACTTAAGCATGAGGAAGTTCTTGAGGCCTGTGCATTGCTTGCTTCCTGGGAGCATGAGTTTGAAGAGATTTATTACCAACAACAAAATGACCGCCTTCATTTCATTCAACCATGCATTCATCAAGCCCTTCACCTCGCTCCTGAAACTTTCCAGAAAGGTCCAAGTATCTGTACTGCACATTAGACCATGGAATGCACCATCAGCAACCTTAAACAGAATATGAGGCAACCATCGAACTACTTGGTCAATTTTTCACAGGAGGATGTTTGACAAGCACACAACAATGTCCTCTTAGTGTCACTTTCTGACCTCGATGACTTGCAACCTAACCACCTTCCTACTGGTGCACTTGACCTTGGTGGTGGCTACATTTTTCTTTGCAAATGTGATAAGAAGCCTGTCTCACCAATGTTATGGTTACTAAAGGGGGTACATCTTTTTCTCTTCCTTCTCCTCCTCCTGGACTATGGAACAACCTCTTTCTTGACTCTGACCAGGGATTCTCCTGAGATTCCCCCACAACACCAACACAGGCATCGCCTTATCCAGAACTTCCATTCTAGGCAACGCACTGCTATGGCTGTGACACAGCCTGTTCTATTTTACTTTACATGCATTTCACCTTTTGATCTAACCATAGACATTGCCTCCTTGGCTGTGTTCTCTCACACATAGCCCAGTATTCCATCTTCCTCATTTGACTGATGACATGGTCTCTTATGGTAATATCCCAGTATTACCATATACAATACAAAGCCTGCCCTGAATAGAGAAGGCCTATTTATACGGGCATCTGCCCTTCATGTAAATCCCAACCTAGATCTACACAACTTCCCATGTAATCTATCAGCTCTCCCAGCTCTTGGTTCCACTTCACCTCAGAAGCCTGCACCCACTTTAGAGGTGATCACCACAGTGCTTGTGATTGTCCTTCTCATCACTTCGCACTTGTGTGGCCTCGTTGCTGTCTGCCAGTGTCTCTAGCCATTGGCAACTCCAACACCAACAGAGGTTGGCCCATGTAAGCCCAGGACTCCGCCACTGGCACCTGCCTAAGCCCAGAACTTTGTCACTGGCAGTATAGTAAATCCAGGACTCCGCCACTGGTACCGTATTGGTCAGAACTCCACCACTGACCCCATATAGGATCGGTCTGCCCTTCCATCGGATCGCACCACCATCCTCAAAGTCTGAGACTCTGCCATCAGTTGTAGAGTAGGCTCCAACCTCAAGGGAGGCTCTATATGAAAGCTAGCTGTCAGTTCCCAGTCCGAGGAACATTGGGCCTCGAAAGGTATTTTCCCCTCAAGTCCAGCTAGTCCTGTAATTACACAGGGTTGATTATGCAGGAACATGTCACTTGTTACACAGCATAACAACCAAGCCATGGAACTGGTGGAGTGATATTAGAGTTTTTTGGTTGCAATATTGTTCCTGTTGGTATCTCTAAAATCAAACGCTGGGCAAGGCTATGCTTACCAAATGGACAAACCATGCACTGTGCATGGAGAGAGAAGCTGAAGGCTTCAGACAAGGTATGAGTTTTGAGAATGGTCAAGATATATAATCCACGTTATGTCTCTGCACTTAAAAACAGGCTCACACATACTCAGTACAGACTTCTCGATCACATAATGATTGAAGAAGTCCAATACTTCACTCAGCTTGCTATTCAACAAGATGATCATCTTCAGTTTGCTGATGTTGCCCTCATTTGTTCATTCTCACCTCCTGATCAAGCTGCCATGAGACGGTCTCACAAGACCTTCGTTACCTGTGAACTTATGGAAGCAATCTTGATAGTAAATGTTCATGACATCATCAGTGTTGTTGCTATGATCCCACACACTTATCAGATGCAGGAGCATTTTTTCACTATCAAGCAGCCTGAATTGACTCAGCTGGTTGGAGGAGAAATAGATGAGGATGAGGATGATGGAGGGGAGGATATTGAATAGTATCATTCTCAGTATTGTTACAGAATATGACAACAATAGTGATAGTAGCAAGCAAGGAGACAACAAAAGAGTATCATAGTACTCATATCCAGTGGTTCCTACCTGTGAGACTGAGACACAACTGGCTTCACATGCTTGTAAACACTTTGTTCAGTCATATTATCCTGTAAAAAACATTGTACTGCATGTTGGCACACATATGAACTTAGCAATACTACTCGCTTGCCTTTGTTCGAATTCAAAGAAGCTACGTTTGAGCATCTGAATATTATAAATGAAAGTTCTTGGGAATGTTCAGACTCAGTGGGGCTATCATCAGGATTTTCTTCACCATAGTGGTCAGAAAATAGCATGAGGTATTGAGACCTACTTATCAATCAAACAGGTCCATTTTTTTACCTCTATTGATTGTAGCAAGGGTGAGTTCTTTCGAACTCTCTTCTTTCTTGCTGATGAGCAAAGTTGGAAGGCAAATTGGACTCTTGATTTTCAATGGAGTGGGAGTTTGAGAGGAGGTGATCTCATAAGAGGACAGGGTGGCAAGCACATGAGAAGAATGACTTTGATAGTCTATAGTGATAAAAATATAAGTAAGAGAGAGAAATGGTAAAAATAAGATCTACTAGTGGTCTAGGAAAGTCAGGATTGAAGATAAATGAGTATGTATCTTCTGAATGCTTGAGTGGAACAGCAAGCCGGATAATATTTGTAGTGTTCATAAAATCTAATGGCATAAGAAGGTCATGGTAAAAGTCCGAGTATATGCATTGTGATTAGATAAAATCTTGATTACATCATATCAGATATCTGAGATCTTCCCCAACCTGAATTTCCCTAACACCCCAAACCTACTCTTTTTCTAATACCAGCACCATGTGGCACCAAATTTTGTCACCCACACCTTCTCTAACAGACATGTCCCCACCACCTCCAGCTTAGGCTCGCACTTATGAACAAATGTTCCCACCAATGGCTGGACTGTCTTCATCAAATTTCCCACCCCCTGCCAACTTATCACCACCACTGATGGAACAATTTGGATTTGTGAGTAAATCTTTCTATGATTGGTTGTTTTACAGATCATATTTCAGGCAAGTAGCCAGTTGGATATAGCCAGCCCATTTTAACTGAGCTTCTTCATGCACATGAACATATCAAGCAGCTTGAGCTTGAAAATGCTCAAATTGGCTCTGAGCATGATATGTTACAGTAACCATCCATTTCAAAATCTTCATATATTGATGTCCTTTCTAGGGCTGTACTCTACTGTAAAGGTGATCAGTTGATTGATTCTCTACTCCAAAGCGCTAGTGAGAACACTCAAAAGCCATCCAACAACCTGCAGCTCTATTCTAGCATCACAATCAGCCCACTGAGTCTCTTGAAGGTAGAAATGACTAAGCTCAAGAGCAACTTCTGTCCAATAAAGAATTCTTATCCCAACATCAAGTTCTGGAATGTCAAAGTGTATAACAAGTGGTTAGACTCTCCAGAAGCACAACAGATTCAACTCGAATGTGGCCAAATCAGTTATATCGAAGAATTGAATGGTATCATTGCTCCGAGGGCCAGGGTTGAGAAGATACGTGGCTGTATGCGAAGTGTCTGGAAAGAACTTGCATTCAAGAAATGTGCTTTACAGACCTATGGAGAATTGAACGTGAGTTCCTACAAGTATTTTCACCTATTTGTCGAATCAGCTTATCCACTCTTCAAGTGTGCAGAGGATGGATGGAAGTTGGACTGGCTTGCATGTGCAACCTATCCATCATGGTGATCTAACTACTTGGATGCCAGCAGAAACTTGATCTCGAAGGATGAAAGAAAGCAGTGAAGGGATATGAAGCAAGGTAAGATAGAGGAGCTTCAAGACAGTGAAACTCTGAGTCTGAGTCTCTTGTCTTCCAAGAGATGGCAAGGTATATTTTATTGTTCAATCAATTAATCTACTATATGGTTGATAATGTTTATAGTTGTTTCTCATGATGATGCCACTAGAATCTCAAATGGCGAAGAGTCATCTGCAATTAAATTAATCACATCATACTCACCACCTTCTGGGTCAACATCCTCATTGACCAGTTCCCCATCCAAAGACCCTAATCTGGCACAAAATGAAACTCCTTCCACATCCAAGTCTGGTGTCAACACAGACAACACACTTGAATATGTTAATCCCCTGTATGTCAAGTTTTGCCATATTCTATGAGACTAGTGTATAATTAGAAACGATTTGGCACAGGTTACCTTCTTGCTTGATATCATTGTGCCTGATAACAGCATCACCAAATCCATTCCACATGATGATGATGTGCCCAACTCTGAGTGCCTTGTTTCTAACAAGCCAGATTCCAACTTGCAATCAAACATTGATTTAGCAGTTATCCCTTAAAATGCTGGCACTTCTGCCATCCATACTTCTCCAGACCTAGTGAATGAGAAGGAGAAGAAGCACTCAGAATCCAGTCAAGCCAAAGCAACAACTTCATCTGACAGCGGGAAAAAGAAGCCACAGAAAATGCATGTTGGGAAAGGGAAGAACAGATGGTAGGAGTCTGGTACACTCCAGGAGAATCCAACTCACTAGCAATTTATGTGCACATCAATGGCTCAAAGCTTTCAAGGACACAACCTGGGGAACCTTGACTGAGTTCAATGAATATTATGGGAATTTAAGCAATGAACAGCAGAAGGTACTAGCAAATAACCATATTATTGCCAACGATGTACAGTTAATGACTATCTCTGTAGATGTATGACAAAGAAGTCAAAGAGTTGGTGAGTTGAAGGTACTAAAATTTCTGCTGGCTAACCATCTAGCCTTGTATTAGGTCACACGGGACGCTTGGACCAAAGAAGGATTCAATGGACCTATGCATTAGTCTCATCCACTTTCTGAGTCACACTCCAAGTCGTTTCATGCTCACTTTCATCTCGTCCACTCTGGTATTGCATCATTTCACGCTTGCTCTCGTCTGCCTGTTTCATGCTTGCTTTTGTACCATTTTGTGCTTGCTCTCACCCACTTGTTTCACACTCACTCTCATCTGCCCATTTCATACTTGCTCTTGCATCATTTCACCCTCACTTTTGCATCATTTCATCCTCACTCTTGCATTATTGTCATCCACTCTCCTGCCCAGCTACCATCTGCATTCTTTCTCTGTTGTTGTTTCCATGTTTTCCCACCTGCTCCCATTCAATCAGAATACCAGAATTGTTCATGTACCCCTACTAGGTATTTAGATATTGAAAAATTGTGCAGGATATCGCCTGGTATGAGCTATAATAGATATGTTAGATTTGATTAGATTTGGTCATACCTCACTCGGATGGACACATCTGATGAAATGTTGCCAGATATCAAGGTGTTGATGTCTGCTAATACTGCACACGGCCCCAACAGATAGGAATTATTATATAACTCTTATTTTATAGGGAAGATCTTGTCTAATCTAAACTCCATACAATGATGTGATTTGCTCATATCAGGCAATACCTGACCCTACCAGTGAAGAACCAGTTCTCACAGGATCTGAGATCTGAGTCATGCCCAACAAGTTGATCATCAATATTGTCATTGCTGATGTCAAGGTTCTTGAGATTTTGAAGGTGACTAAATGATGTGATGCCTGTCAAGCTTCCACAGTGGGTTACTAACCCTTCTGATGCTCACCGCACAATTCAACAACACTTTGCATACTTCACCACTCTGAAGTCAAATGTAACTGTACTGGCCATTCTCCTCATGGTGCATGACCTGTGCAAACATTTCCATAGGGCACACAAGGATGCCTTTGCCTAGCAGGTCAAGAGGGACCACATCATATGGTCCTGGCTTCATCCACGAGAAATCTACAATCCAAATCTGCCTCTGGTGTCCCCCACCCCAAAACCACACCATGATCCACCCCATGGCATTCCATCCACCTTTTCTGTGCAGGGCAGTAGTGAGAACGTGGATGGGCTTGCCTTTGTAGAGGTGGGCATTGAGTGGGTGGCAGAGGTGACAGATGCCAGGGGTGATGGGTGTGTAGGTTTTGAATTTGGTGATGACAGCATCATAGGATGCAATGGTCTCACAGGTGGTGCGAGCAGCATAGGTGCAGGAGGGGGTCCAGGTTGGTGCAAAGTCACAAAGAGCTGGCATCATGACCAGGCGGGTCATTGACTGGACTGAGGTTCCACAGAAGACTGGTGCCTGCACATATATAGACCAAACATTTTTTGAGTAGGCTTGCTGTAGCAACATGGATTTGAAATTTAAATTGAATATGTGGTCTGAAACAAACCTGAAACAGTGAAAACACAAGATGGAGGTGTTTTAGCCAAGCCAGTCAGGTTGTTTGTACCACACAAACAGACACTATGGTCATTTGCAAAAATCCAATGGTATGGTCACAAGGTCTTGTTCCATGTTGATGTGCTGATGGTTATGGTGGTGCACAGGTTACCCAAATCACAGCAGGGACATCCAAGTTGCAGGACATTACCAAGATGGAGTGGATAGGTCAGTCCCACACCATGTACTGCACACCAAGCTACCAACTCACATATTCATAGTACCCGACTCTTTCAGATGTGCACTCACACATTTGTGGCCTCGATCTTGACGACCGACTCAAACCATGCAGGAACTCCCAAGGCATGGTTGGCCAAGGCAAAGCCTGCAAAGCAGTTGGTATGATTTTCAAGATGGTACAAGAAGAACGGATAGTGGGACATGCCATCTTGTTCACTGGTCCACTTTTGATGGGAAAGACAGCCATTGCACTTGGTGCATGTTAGTCAATGTTGTGAGTAGGATGCCTGACCCCCGCTCTAGGTATGGTGCAGATGCTCAGTGCAGACATCCCTTTTACGATGATCACTGGCAGTGAAGTCTTTTCACTCTTCAAAGCCACTCAGAATGTGATCATCTCCCTTCAACAATCTTGATGGACATACATGTTAAAAGTGACAGAAAGTGTCTTCAATGATGTGGGGACACCACTCAACCATGACAGCTAGTTGCAGTTTCTGTCAATTTCACATCAGTTCAAGTTGCCTCCTTATTGCACACAACATGTATGTACCACACACAATGTCAGTGAGTTAAGCTTGGGCAAAAATTCCTTGAGTCTTGCAACACTATCCAGTCACATTCCTTCAATCTTGTTCAGAAAAGTTGCTTCTCCTAGACATGGAGAAGATGCATCAGGGAGAGTCCATGACCATCACCTGGCTGCTTGGGTATCAATTATTGCCCACAAGTTGCAAATCCTTGACATTGTGGACTGGGGTCGATGATCTTGTCAGTGACTCCTCCATCTCAACTGATCATAGAACTCAGCACCATCCCATGTGAATGAACACAAAAACTTACTTGTATTTTCAAGATCTTACATCATCTCGGCAATTTGTTTGGATCTTGCTGATGATGTGTATCCAGTGATCTGAGTGGGCTCCAAAGAGGACAAGCTTGTCCTGAGATCGTCATTGCTCTTGTGTGGCTACCCATATGAAGGCCCACATCCACTTCATAAGTTTCTTGTTGTACACCATCTTCCCAATGCACTGTGGAAGTGATGAAATATTGGATGGCATGATGTGCATGATATGAACGGGCCCCACATGCTTCACAAATGAAGGTGCACTGCTTGTGGTGGTAGTCATCCTGGAAGCTGTGCTCAATGATATGAACCAATTCAGATCCTCATTATTAACTGACAGGACTGACAAAGACAGATATAACCAAGGTATTTGTGGCGGAGGTTCTGGGAACCCTGCAATGATAGTCAATGACATGACTCTGACACAAGGAATGGTGGCAGTTGGCACTGAGTTAGTGTGGGTCATCAGAAAACATGCCTCTGTTTGCCATGGTGCTTCAATCAACATGTTGGACATATTGAGAATGAGACTGCACTCATGGTCATCAGAGACCAAGTGAGAGTATTTGTGTGGACTAGAGTGATGTCACAAAGTGGATGAGGGGCAGTGAGGAGAACCTGTCTTGGGTGACTTCTGTCACCTTTGTTCGTGACTTCCATTTGACCAGCTGCTTTGTTGTGATTTCTTGAGCACAGATTGGCTTGCTCATCCTCCATGTGGATATAACAAGAAAGCTCTGTACCCCTAGAAAACATGTGCTTCAAACTCTTCATGTTGTTTTTGATTTGTTGCATTAGATTTTCTGCCTATAGCCAAATGGCAAGGGAGGAGTGGCCACTTGGCACAGTAGTAGACAACCCTGTGATAGATCCACTCTTCTCACTGATGACTGGCAGAAGGCACTGTGATTGTCTAGCATCTATGGTTGGAATGCATTGGATGCGAGAGGAATAGGCTCACCAATTGAAGGGATCCGCACTGGTGTATTCACCTGGGAACTGTCTGTAACAGGGGACTGCATTGTTAGATTGGTAGAAATGGTTGAAAAATTGCAAGCTTGCTTGATTTGTTGCATGAGTGAATGCAACTTGCTGATGTAATCTGCTCGGGGTGTCCTTGAACATGATATAACAGCACCTGCACCTGCACCCTCATGGTAAAAGTCAGATGGGGGACTAAGCCTGATGCATTTGACGCTACAAATGGGAGTATCATCTGAGCCAGGTGTTTGCTGTGGCTTGAAAAGAATGCGTTGAATGGAGGTAGAAGAAGAACCACTGCCCTCAGCACTTCCAGAAGTCGTGTTGACTGTGATGGAGTCCACCATTGTCAAGAGGTGATTATATGTGAATGTATCATACAGTATTGTAGTTGGAATAAGCAAAGCCTTGGATTGGTCATTGGTGGATTAGTAGCGCTGTATATGTTCCCTGGTGTGCTTTCCACATGCGGAAACCTGAGATTTTGGCACAGAACAGAGAAGGTGAACAGGCCCTCCAAGATGGGCTTGGACATAGATGAAGGATCTATGGAGGATGTCGGCTTGAAAACATCACGATCAGCTGTATTGCCACATGCACTTGTATCTGAGTCAGACTGGCTATCATGGGTGAGAACAGTTCCTTCTTTATGTCTGTCAGTGCACCACCATAATTTGGCAAAGATATCTGAGTCTGCAATGAAAACGACACCTTCAAACTGCACTTCTTATCCATCCAGTGTGTAATGAAGACAGGCATGGTGCCAGAGCTGCCATTGTAGGACATATCTGTGTTGGTGCTGTCAAATTATTGATGTACCCATTGGCAGTCCAAGTTCTGGTGGAGAAACCAAACTGTTTTGCAACTGACACATATGCAAGGCAATATTTCCTTCTCACTTCATCTGCACCAAATCCAAAAAAGGGAAAGAAATGAATGCGCACAGAACAGGGAATAAATGAGTTATTTCTATGCTAGAAACTTATACTTGACTCTGGTGCCACACAACAGAGGGGATTTGTTCAATCATGCCAAAGTTGTTGTGGGCAAAGTTCCAGTTATTATATGGTATAAGAGTGCTCAAGGTCACATTAAGATAAATGGAATAGCATCCAAGAAAAATGGTACAAAGAACCTCAATGCTGGCGAGACTCATGAGACAGAAATATTGACTGGAACTCAGATTCTTGTTGACTGGAAGGAACTCCTTGAATAGTGCTCTTTGGATCACAAGTCCACAAATGATCCAGACTGCAAGATGCAATTAGAATAATATTGCCTCATGGCCTAAGCACACATACTGCAATAAGTTCCAGATACCAGACCAATGACAATGGGCCAGATCCAGATGAGCAAGTATGCCAGAGAATATGGTTTGGGCTGAATATCACCACTAGTGCTCTGATGATGAGCACATATGAAATGAAATGAAATGAATGAGCGGTAGAAACCCACTGACATCATTTTCCTCTATGTAGAGTGTCTGGTGGACCATAGTCACTGGTGCACTGTCTGTTCCCCTCGTTCATCGCCACTTGCAATATATGTAACCTATACTTTTCAAATGTGTGAAGGTCAATATGCCTATTGAGATAGAAATGCTGGGCCTCAGCCAAGGCATGGCCGAGTATCCAGTGAGGGGAAACTGTGCTGTGCAGGAATCTAGATATTAGATGACAGTGCTAAACAATCTGATGCACTGGAATAACTTCTGCATTAGGGGCTGCCTTGTCAAGTGGCTAATATGAAACATCTTGGTGTTATTGTCATATGTCTAAAGGGGCTTGAACCAGTGGATGTATGTGAGAGGATAAGAATAGTCACCGAGGTGCAATGGTAATCTGAAGGGAGCACAGACCTCAGCCATGCACAGACCTGTGCAATGGTCAAATGACCATAACATAGCAAAATATGACATTGATTAACATACCATGTAGTCCACCTCATTGTCGTCATAGCTCAGTATCAATGCCCACAAGAACAGTATCATATCTAGCTAATGTGGATGGCTTGTGAACTCCATTGGAGCATTGTGGATATGAGTGTATTCTTGAGCTTGTGTTCATTGCATGCTCTATTGGTGGTGTGATGAGCACCAGGTTGCTGAAAAGATCAAAGTGGTTATTGATATTGGATTTATCAGACCATGAAGGTCAGGCTCATCAATATGATGAGATGTGGACTGCCAATTGGTGGTGGGATATGCAGGTGAGCGATCATTGATCATCGGTTGAGATTGGTACACACCTAATGATTGTTCAGATACGATTGTCAGCAGGTGCAACTATTGTGCCCATGATAGTAGCATCTGATAAAACAGAGCTGTCACAGTTCAAGGGCAACAAAACTGCTTGGCCCATGTACTTCACTATAGGAAACATATCAAAAGAGGTTTGCTGTAAACCCTTGCGCCATGCATTCATATTGTTAGGATACTTACCTGTCTCAAAATTGGCCTCATTCAAAGACAATTTGGTTGCTGGTTACCACCTTTTCCACTATTGCATGAAATTGCTACTACAGCCACTTGTGGCTGCTGGTCAGTAGAATGTGGAGATGGTTTGTGCTGATGGCCACATTTGACATGTCTTTCCAATACTTGCTGCATTTATTGGTGACCATCCTGAGCAATGTCTTGTATTGTGTTGCACTGAAAATCAATGTCCCAAGTGCCTAGTACCAGCTAACCAATGCAGTGCAAATTTGGAGTTCCCATGCTGCAGCCAAACCCAAACAAAGCAAACACTTTATGCATAGACTACTGATTAATACCCTCCTGAGTTTATTGCTGAGGGCTTGCGCCCCATCTTCTCACCCTTTTGGGCTGCACTGCCCCATACCAACATTTTCCTCTGCATCACTTCTGATATCCTCCATCAACTCCATCAAGGTATCATCAAAGATCACCTCAAAAAATGGTGCAGCACACTTGCTGAGAAAATGCACTTCAATGCGTGTTTTTGCACCATGCCAATCTTTCCCAGGCTTTGCCACTTCAAGAACAGAATATTGATTATCAAGCAATGGACAGTTTCTGACCACAAGCAACCTGAATGGGTGTTCATTGGCACCCTCATTGGTACCATTGTAGAGCCACATGTCCTGTGGGCATCTTGCAGCCTTGTGGACTTTGTTCATCTTGCTCAGTATCACTCACATATGGACGACACCCTTGCAGTATTACAACATGCTCTAGATGATTTCCACCATTTGAAGGATGTATTTATAGAGCTCAGATGCTGGGACCATTTCAACATACCTAAACTCCACTTCCTTATACATTACTGATACCATATGAACTCTAGGTAGCCTTGATGGGTTCAACACCAAGACCTCAGAGCAGCTCCACATCAATTTCACCAAGAAAGCATATGCTGCAACTAGCCAAAAAGACTACACAATCCAGATGACTAGATGGCTTCAGTGGCAAGAGGCAGTGATCTGGTTCAGCAGCTACCATGCCTGGCAACACTGTGACAGAACTGGCCTTTCTAATACAGAAGCCTCCCTTTCCAGCGATTCAGAACATAACCACCCTCACCAGTATCTCAGACCCCACACAGTGCCAATGCCCTATTCAGCCTGTTATTGAATCTCTCACCAGCCATAGTTTTCTAAGAAAAACAATTCAATATTTAGAACAGCACCATGGTGCTGTATGCTTCCTTGAAGCACTCAAAGTGTTTGTCAATACCCTGCCTCACAGATGCATGTTCATTGAGAACAATAGTGTATATGTAGTACTATATAACAGAGGGAAGACAATGACACCTACCAGGACTATATGTACTCCATAGTTCTACATAGCACTTTTGTTTTTTCCAGATGTAGGCCTCTGCTGACATCACTACCAGTTTCCCCTTGATCCTACTGGCCGATTACTATACTTATATTATAGGGAACTCCTTCTACTTTCTACTTTGTCTTCTATGGAGTTTCACTGGTCTTTCATATTGCCAATTCCCTTTCCCATTGCAGCTCATAGGCTCTCATGCCTTACCTATATAAACCCATCGTAGATACAATGTCCAACAAGTAGAACCTACCTAATTCTACCCATGTTGTTCTCCAGGATCTCTATGAGGCCTCGTCTTACTCCTGAGTAGACACTTCATCTCTCAACCTTGAACTCTAGTGGCTAGTCAAAGCCACTTGTCACTCTGGCAACCTCCTCTGTTGCTTGTCCTTGTGAGGCTCACCAAAGTCCTCAACCTCTACAGTATGTGGGAAGACTTCATACATCTATGTCTCTGGCAGTCTTCCACACCACTTGTTCTTCATCAACATCATCTTTTAGGTTTAGAACCACCTCTACCTGAGTCAGTCATAACAATCCTTACATCACCACACATACACCTAGAGTAGCCCCTCACCATAGACTTCCCCCTATGATATCACAACAACCACATGAACACTCCAAGTATGCTAGCTATGTTACGGATAATGAAGGGGGTACACCTTTTTCCCTTCCTTTCATCCTCTCTCCATCCCCAGTCATCAATGACTTGTGGGGAGACCTCTCATTTGACCCCTCAGAGACGACATGGGAAAGCTTCCTCATGGGAGAACACCTGGCACTCAGCACTTCCCTTGACAACACTGCCTTCTAGAGTGGTGAACGGCCATCTACAAGATCCTGGATCTCTCCAATGGCTATCCTCTCCATCCTGTGTCTCTTTCATTTCCTGTTTTACTCTTAACCTATGCTTCATATCAGACACTGCCTCCTTGGCTATGCTCTCTTGTACTGTAGTTCAGCCTCATCACTGCAAAAAGGAGTGAAATGATTCTTTTGCAATGACTTAGGCATTTATATAGGAGAGCAGCTGTTGTCTACTGTACTAGGAGAAAAGACAAGCTTGTGCAACATCTGAGGCATACTCTATGGTGGGCTCTGCCTGTTCAACATCTGTCATCATCATGCATATACTAGTGAACATCTCTGGTGACACTTCTTGTCCATTGATTACAATGCCCCTTGCTTGATGAGGGTGGGGCACAAGGAGTGGTCAGCATAAGGCCAAGGCTTTGAACATTTGTGGCACACTCCAGCTGTGCATACTTTATCAAGCTCCATAGGAGTGCCTTGACCAGTGAATGTGCCAGTCATGTTTGGGTGAGACTTTGCTACAGGAGTGGCTATAGCAGTGGGAGGGGGGCCTGCAGGGGCAGTATACCAAGGGTGTGATACAAAACAGGGAGTGTAGACTAGGTCTGTTGCATGAACTAACTGCTTCCTGTCAGTGATTTCTGTGAGGATGTTTGAGGCCTTTATGAGGGCAGTTGCCCAGTTGTGGACATTAGTGGACTCAATTAGTGCCAGCTGATTTCTTTCCACAAACTCTATAATGTCCAAGTGTACTGCTCACCTTACTAAGTCTACCACTACTCTTCCATTGTAGCCGATGTTGAACTCAGCTTCTTTGACATAGTGATAGAGTTTGGTGAAATAGTCTTCCACCATGTCCTTGCCCTGTTTTAGCCCCATGAGCTTCTGTTGCACTATGCACTTTAGATTTGCTGGCTGGAAGTTCTTTTTGAGCTTTTCCTCAAAGCTTGCAAAGGTGAGGATGTGGATGGCTCCCTGTGCTGTCATGAGGTCTTCAAATCTTCCTGCTGGGTTGCTACCACAAAGATACAACAATATGATTAAGATTTTTTGGTAGTCTTGCAGGGTTGTTTCAAAATCCGACAAGTACAGTTTCATCGTCCTCCACCAGGATATGAACTTCTCTTTGTTGCCAATATAATATTCTAGCTTTGCCACCAGAGACTTTCCCAGTTTAGATGAAGCTCTGAGGGAGCTGCATGCTGCTGCCTAGGAGTCTCCTGGTGATGGAGGAGAATGGGGAGTTGGTGGAAGGAGATGGCAGGGTGATGGTTGTTGTGGCAGTATTGTCATGGTGGTGAGGTTGGGGAGAGGAAGAGGTGGTGCTCCTGCCACTGCCCCTGCTCTCTGATAGATTCTTTGCTGTGCTTTGAAGGCAGCCAGCCATGTTCTGACTGGATCCATGGGTGGCATGGGGTGCTGATGGTAGAGCAACAGGTTTGTGGGCATGGTAGTAACAAGGCTGAAAGGTATTTGTTGGCCCAAAAATCCAAATGGCAAAGCTGCCAAGGGATCTCTGGATGAGAGGGCCTCTACCAGCAATTGTTGCATGGGAATGGACAACACAGTATTAATATCTTCAAGGGTCACAGCCATGGCTGCAAATGTAGTGCCTCAAGAGGGTCCTGGTGTTGGTGCTGGGGAGTTATAGCTCATTGTCATTGGAGGAAGTAGAGGAGTGCTGTGAGTATTTCAACAAGTATGTTGGTTGGTCAGATATGGCAGGTAAGAAAGTCCCAAAGCACATGATGTAGGATATGAGGGTGTAAACTGGGTCGATGTGACATGGTGGATATAGCCTGGTGAAGGTAGTACCAGGGGTGGCTGGTAATGAGTGGAAATGGGGGATTGATGCAACTGAGTGGCACTTGGCTGCATGCTCAGAATTATGTGGAATAATGGGAAGATGGTTCTGTGAAGAGACCTGATGAGGATGAAGATTGTCAAAGTGGAACTGGAGGATAACTTTTAAACTGCAGGAAGGTGTGCACAGGAAAAAGGCAAGATAATTCCCTTGTCACACTGGCATGACATTGCAGGTGATCATGCAAACCTGCCTTCTGTAGCATCAAGGAGAGTACAGACTGCTAGGCACTCAGCAGATAATGGGAGCTAGTGCTCTATGCCCAGTAGCAATGTTATTCTTATTTAGTACACTGGATGAGCATATGTGCAACAGCTTCAATGAGGGTCTACTCAGGCATGTCATATATGCCAACAGATTCCTCTTAAGCCTGAGGTCCAGCTATAGGATGTCTGTGATAAAGGGTCATAAGAACAGATAGTGGGGAGAGAGTGATGGATAGCAAATGAAATCAAAGGTTTCTGAACTTCTTATCTTCTCTGCTAGTTGTAGCTTATGCTTGACACTAGCAACCACCTAGATAGGCTAGGTTTATGCTTAATGCTAATTGAGCTCCCTTGGGTCCTCAACCCTTAGAGTCTATAATTGTCCTAGCAAATTGATGTGGTGAGAGGGGAGTAGAGAAAAGAACAGGCATGTTATTAAAAATGATGGCAAGGCTTGGCAATGGAGGGAAAAGTAGTTGGGGGGTGAAGGGCCCAGTGATCAAGGGGTATTCTTGGAATTTGAAAAGATCAAGCTAACAATCCTAAGAGTCACTCAAAAGTGATATCCAAAGAATAGAATAGCAATTCCAAGAATGAGTACTATGGACAGCATATGCTATTATTTATACTACAAGATACATGCACAGACCATCTTTAGGGTCAGTGTGGAATGTGCTGGAATAGTGATATAATTATGACATATTGTTCTAGAGCATTCTATGATGTGAGAGTGACATCGTAGGTCTAGACATGGATTTGAGGCCTTGGGTGTTAGCTATTATGTAATCATTTGTGGGAACATATTTTAGCTAAGTGGTATGGTATCTACAAGAATGGAGAAAATCATTTCAATGATATGGCAAGGGGAGTGGATTGTTTAGAACATGCAAGACTTACTATGGTATAGTTGAGGCACAAGGATGAGGAATGCTGCATTGTCATATGCTCTTGTGGCTGGATGGTAATTCAAACCCACAAGTTTTACAGGATCAAATGATAAAAGAGTCTGAATGTCACATCATGATATTTTCATGAATGGAGGATAATATTAACTATGAGCTTCCCAAACTGACACAATCATTAGATGTTGAAAATGCTCAGTTACTGTTACCACAGAAAGCTGAAGAAATGGATGTATGGTCTGAACAACCTCCTGAAGTGACAGAAATGGATAGTCTGTGCTTTACACATGAATTTAGAAATTTCATTCATCATCTCACTATCAAGTGCAACTGATATACACATGTTGATACATGTTTCAAACATCTCAAAAGGGGTGAATCTTGAACTGATGGAATTGTTGGATGCATATAGATGGTCAGACCCACACCTTTACAAAACTGAATGAGGAGACACTTTTATTCCAGTTATGGTGCTTGCATTCTTAGATCAATAATTACAATGATGTCATGTTATTATTCTTTCAGAGTAACATGGACATCAAATACATTGGCAGTGGATCCACAGTGAAGGTGTTGATATACTACATCACCAACTATATTACCAAAAGTGATCTGAAGATTCATACTGGAGTTTGAACTTTACAGGCTGCCATCAAGAGTCACACAGAGAAGTTCTGTGAGGATGACACAACCAGTCAGCCAGTTCGTGATTGAAATCTAGTGACAAATGTCTAAATGGACTTGAGTCATCAAGAAGTCTTGTATTAGCAAGTTATAAGTTATCTCATTGATGAAGGAGACTATTATAGCAGTCATCAACTTAGATCCATCTGTTTTCACAATTTTTTTGGCAGCACTCAATCATTACAAACATATCCAAAGTGATGGAGATGAAGGGGTACATAACATTGATAATGAAATCAATGATGAAGCTGAGAAAGAACTTGTTATTGATGTGTCTTCTGTTACGTTTCGTCCTTTTTCCTCCTTTTTCTTCCCTTCAATCGTCCTCGTCCTCACCTCGTCCTCTTGAATTCCCGTTGGACCATTTACTACACAGTGAGACTCCGTGTAGTCAAGGCCGACCTTCGCACCTCGTGCATCATTTGTACTTCTACGCCGACTCCACACGAGGGATCCCTTCTATTTCCCACTCCATAGGATCTCCCCGGTGCTGCGGCTTACTCATCCTTTTCCCACGCCTCAGTATGTATATAAACCCAGCCTCTGTAGTCGATCCCCCAATTTACACCTACTTGGTGAACTTTCATCATCGCCTCTCCGGACCTCTAAAAGTCGTCGTTCCACTTCGAGTGAACGCTTCTTCTACGTCTCGTCTTCACTCTCTGAGTGAACCCTTGACTACGACTAGGAAGACCCTTTGTCGTCGAACCCTTGACCCCGCGACGAGGAAGACCCTCTGTCGCCGAACCCTTGACCCAACCAAGGGCCACCTTTGTCCCGTAGCTCCCTGAAGCTACCTCTCTCGACTCCGGTAGCTCGTCGCTACTCGACCATCCAAGTTAACGCCTGTCCCTACCCGGGGTAGTCGTAACAAAAGGTGTAAATTCTTATATTGAGGTTATCGTTGTCATAACCCTCCACCCACCATTGCTCGCCAACGTCCCACCTTGAACCCTGCGTGGTGGAACCCTCGTGCACGTGCCGAGACACCTCCCACCGACGACAATTCTTCTGACCAAGAGGGATCACCAGACACCGACCTCGACCTTGACCTCCCGTCCCAACAACAACAGGACGCGGCCCTCGATCTGTCACGCCAACTCTCAGATCGCCTACGTTTACCAAGAACTCCCACACCACCGTCTCTAACACCGTTGACGGCAGTACCCTCATTCTCAGCACCACCCCCTCCCCTGTCACCGATGTCCTCAGCGACTCGACCAACCGAGCTCCGCATCGGCACCCCCGAAGCCTATGATGGCTCCTTTGACACCTCAGTATCATGGTTGAACACAGTCCAGTTCTACCTCTACGTCAACGCCAAGGTCTATGACACCGATGCTAAACAGATAGCCTTCGCCCTGTCCTATATGACTAAAGGGCCAGCCCTCACCTGGGCTACCACCTATCGACAAAACGCCATCAATGGCATCACCATCACCCTCGGGTCCTTCGCCGACTTCGTCACTGCCTTTGAAAAGGCATTCAAACACCGAGACACCACTGGGAACGCCATCGCTTGGCTGTCCACCAAACGAATGACCAAGAAACGAGACAACTCGTATTCCCCCCCCCTCATGCAATACACCTCTGAGTTCCAGAACAATGCCGCCCTCGCCAAGATCACCGACCCGAACGTCCTCATCGGGTACTATTCCGCTGGAATCCCACCAGGGCTTATGCGACGGATCATGTCCATGGACACCGTACCCACCACCATCGAAGAATGGTACTCCCGTGCCATCCACTTCCAAACCCAATGGGAAAGAGCCGATGAAATCGCTAAAAGGAGCAGTAAACCATCCGCGCATACCTACCACTCCTTCTCTTCGCCCACCTCCTCCAAACCTCGAGACCCTGACGCCATGGACGTCGACGCCGTCTCCATCCCCAAGCTGACCCCCGAAGAGCGAAAACGCTGCTTCGACCAAAAACTTTGCTTCCGCTGTCGCCAACCGGGTCACATCACCACGGCATGCACCACCTTCACCTCCCCCATTAGAAAGGTGAAGAACTCCCCTGCCAAGAAAGTCAGGGTTGTCGAACAAGAAGAGGGAGACTCTGATGGAGAAACCGTCGGACAGGTCTCCTCGGGTTTTTAAAGAGGGGAACACCTTTGACGCATGTTTCCCCTTCTCTTAGTTGTGCCGCTGTAACAGTAGAATCGAAATTGAAAGGCATTCGCATCCCTGTTCAACTTCTCGTTCCTGCACACGCTAAGAAAGCCGTCAACACCAGAGCCCTCGTAGATAGCGGCGCGGAAATCTCCTGCGTCGACTATCAGTTCGTGCGAAAGCACAAACTCCCCACCACACGACTTCACACCCCCATCCGCGTCCGAAACGCTGACACCTCGTTCAACAAGAACGGGGATATCAAGTTCACCTGCGATCTCT
Source organism: Boletus sp. NGJ (assembly GCA_019096195.1). NCBI lineage: Eukaryota > Fungi > Basidiomycota > Agaricomycetes > Boletales > Boletaceae > Boletus > Boletus sp. NGJ. The sequence goes on from JAGTXK010000194.1 coordinate 46,071, forward strand.
TCGTGGACATTAAAGGCGTCCTCATGAGGACAACCCTCCACGTCATCTCCTGTGGACAAGAAAACGTCATCCTCGGCCAACCCTGGCTCCGCTCGTGCAACCCAACCATCGACTGGGCAGCTAACACCCTCACCCTCGATGAAACCCTTGACCAGTCCGCCGACCTCTACCACACAAGGACCAAACCCCTCCCCACCGAGAAAGACGAGTCCGCATCCAGGCCCGGTCACATTGACATCAACCTCCGAACCTGCCACCATCTCCGCGGCTTCCTCCAGAAGGAAACCGAAGAACGAGAGTACCTACGGAATGCGAACCGAAATCGCGTCCTACACCGAATCATCCGAGGGCAGTACAAGTATGTTGCCGCCTCCACCGTCGCCAAAATCACGGTCGCAACCGAACTTGCTGAGGCCGCTGAGAAGGCCAAACCCAAACCAACCCTCCCAGCAGCGTATGCGGATTACGCCTCAGTCTTCTCGAAAGAAGCCACCGACCATGTCCCTCCATCACGCCCCTATGACCACGAAATCAACGTCAAAGAGACCTTTGTCCCGAAGATCGGGAAGGTATACCCCCTTTCCCCCCATGAACAGAAAGGTGACCGAAGAGTTCCTTGACGAACACCTCAAAACGGGAAAAATTCGCCCGTCGACCTCCCCCCAAGCATCCCCTTTCTTCTTCGTCAAAAAGAAGAACGGCGACCTCCGCCCGTGCCAGGACTATCGATACATCAACGAACATACTGTTCGCGACGCCTACCCTCTCCCCTTGGTCTCGAACCTCATCGACAAACTCAAGGGAGCGACAACCTTCACCAAGTTCGACGTCCGTTGGGGATACAACAACGTACGCATCAAGGATGGTCATCAATGGAAAGCCGCCTTCGTCACACATCGAGGCCTCTATGAACCTACCGTCATGTTCTTCGGCCTATGCAACTCCCCCGCAACCTTCCAGCGATTCATGAATGACTCCTTCCGAGACATGATCGCCGAAGGCTGGCTCATCATCTACATGGACGACCTCCTTATCTTCTCCCCAGACGATGCTCTGCATACTGAGCGAACCAAGCGTGTCCTCCAACGGATGACCGAACTCGACCTCCACCTCAAACTTGAAAAATGTACCTTCGCCACCGACGAGGTAGAGTACCTCGGCATGATTGTCCGTCCCAACCAATTGGCTATGGACCCTGTCAAACTTGACGGAATCGCCAAATGGCCTGCCCCTACCAAGGTCACGGGAGTCCGATCGTTCCTGGCTTCGCCAACTTCTACCGGCGATTCATCCCCGACTACTCCACGATCGCCGCCCCCTTATCGACCTCACGAAACTCAACCACCCCTGGGCCTGGTCGAGCGAATGCCAGGATGCGTTCGACCACCTTAAACGTCTCTTCCTGGCAAAACCAATCCTTCACCTCCCCGACTTCTCCGCCCCCTTCGCCATCGCCACGGACGCCTCGAAGTACGCCACCGGCGCCATCCTCCTGCAGACCGATGCCAACGGTGACTGGCATCCCTGCTCGTACCTCTCACAGTCCTTCTCCCCCGCCGAACGGAATTACGACATCTACGACCGCGAACTCCTCGCCGTCATCCGCGCACTGAAATCTTGGCGCCACTACTTGTATGGCTCCCCCTTCCCCGTACAGGTTTTCACAGATCATAAGAACCTGCTCTACTTTAAGTCCCCCCAAAACCTCAATCGCCGGCAAGCCCGCTGGCTTCTCGACCTCGCCGATTTTGATCTCAAAATCACCCATGTCCCCGGCCGCCTGCTTGCCGGGCCGGATGCCTTATCCCGTCGCCCCGACCTCATCCCGACGACCGACACGGACAATGAGGGCGTCACGCTCCTTCCCCCTTCCATGTTCGTCAACTTGATTGACACCTCGCTGGCATCCCTCATCCAGCGATCCTCCCTGTCCGACCCCCTCGTCCTTCAACACCTCCAGGCAACAGACACCTCGGCACCCGCGTTCCTCCGTGCCCGCCTTTCTGACTGGTCGTACGTGGACGGCCTTCTATCCTACCGCAACCGCGTCTACGTCCCGCCAGACGACTCCCTCCGGCGCTCCATCCTCCACCGCTGCCACGACCACGAATCAGCTGGTCACCCCGGCTACCTGAAAACCCGGCAGCTTGTGTCCGCCGATTTCTGGTGGCCGGGCCTCGCCTCTTATGTCCGCGCCTATGTCTCTGGCTGCCCGTCCTGCCAGCAACACAAGGCCAACACGCACCCGACGGTACCCCCCCTGACCCCTATCCGTTCCACTGCCACCCTACCCTTCCGCCAGGTGTCCTGCGATCTCATCACGGACCTACCCCTCTCCTCCGGCTTCGATTCACTATTGGTCGTGGTCGACCACGGGCTTACTAAGGGGGTAATTCTATGCCCCACGAAGAAATCAGTCACCGCAGAAGGAATCGCGACACTCTTCTTCCACAAAGTGTACCTTCGCTTTGGCCTCTATGACAAGATTATCTCCGACTGAGGACCCCAGTTTGCCTCAGCCTTCGCCAAAGAACTTGGAAAGCTCCTGAAGTACGACCTTTCCCTCTCCACCGCATATCACCCCCAATCCGACAGAGAAACAGAACGGGTCAACCAAGAGATCGAAACTTACCTCCGGATCTTCTGCGGCAACGAACCCACTACATGGGCCGAGAAGATCTCTCACGCCGAGTTTACCCATAACCACCGACCCCACTCCGTCACCGGACAATCTCCGTTCTTCCTCCTGATGGGATACAAACCCCGTGCCCTTCCTTCGGTCGTCTCCGACTCCACAATACCCGCTCTAGAAGAGCACATCCAGAAACTCTCGGCTGCTAGGGACGAAGCCCTAGCCGCACACGAACTCGCACGACAGGTCATGGCCTCTCGTACCCGCCGCGGATTCACCCCATTCAAGAAAGGAGACAAGGTTTGGCTAGAGGCCAGGAACCTGAAACGCTCCATTGCCGACCCAAAGTTTGCACCAAAACGAGAGGGCCCGTTCACTATCACACACGTCCTATCCCCTATTGTCTACAAACTCCACCTCCCGACCACGTGGAAGATCCACCCGGTCTTCCACGCATCACTCCTCTCCCCCTGCCACAAGAATACCGTATACGGCAAGCATTTCATAACACCACCGCCTGAATTAATAGCCAGCGAGGAAGAATACAAAATCGATAAAATCCTACGACATCGCGGCTCCCCGTCTCGCCGTTCCTTCCTGATCCGATGGAAAGGGTACTCCGCAGAAGAGGATTCTTGGGTCCCCGAGCGGGATCTGAAGCATGCCAAGTCCGCTCTGCTCGACTATAAGAAGCGACACCCTCGGACGTTCCCCTCCATCACCTCACCCCAACCCATACCATGACCACCCCCTTCGCTGTCGAGACAACGATTTTCTCCAATGCCACCCTGTCTTCCTCCCCACATTTTCTTTCTACGATACCTGGTAGCCGTCCTTTATCTCCTACTCTCTCCTCTCCTTCGTCACTCTCACGTTCTAACTCCCCTCTTGACGACTACTCTCGTCCTCATTCTCCTCTGTTACCTTCTCCCCGCGGCGAACCTCGCCTTCCACGCCCACCGACACCGGTCTCGCTAGCCTCTACCCCGACACCAATCATGTCGGTGGACGTCCCTATCTACGCCACACGTCTTCGCAATGACTTCCCAGACCTGGCCGAGGTCACCCGCCTCACTGAAAACCTCGAAGATCCCCGCATGGCACTAGGACTCAGGGCCCACCTAGACTATGCCTCCCCCTTATACTCCCTCTACAAGGCATACTTGCAATCAGCCGCCCTAGAGTCCGTCGCCAACCGTGCCACCACCAACGCCCACCTATCCCTGACCCAACTATGCCTCCGGGGCATATCCGGCGAGCTGAAAGCAGCACTCCTGAACGCCCTCCATCAGCTCGAAGCCGCCGAGCTCCTGGACGACCTCGACCGATACATGCGGGACCTGGCTAACCGTCCCACCCCAACTATGCCTCCTGCACCCTCCACACCGTCCGCCTCGTTGTCCCCTCTAGGCGACGAAGAACTTGCAGTCGTCCGCCGCGAAGAAGCCTACTGGACTGGTCGCGGAGGGGCGGTCCCACTGGGACCTTCCCATCCTCGCTACGCCGAGGCTTGCTATCAATGTCGCCGTCTTGGTCACCTACGCATCCATTGCCCCATTTACCAATGCCCCCAATGCTTGCGTTGGGAACCCGGTCATACTCAAGCACGCTGCCCCCTATGCCGACGTCTGAACCCACAGACCCCGTCGTCTTCGTCCTCATCCTCTGGTCGGGCATCATCCTCATCCCATTCAGCCTGACGTGTACCTCCTCCCCCCATCCGCGGCACCCAACTCGCTTGCCGCCGCTCCTTTTTCCATCGTCTTACCGCGCAGGTTACACGTCAGACCCAATCCACTGCACCAACCGACCCCTACGACGACCCAGACATTTTTGACAGCGCAGCCATGAGTAACATGACCGGATCCCCCTGCGGGTCCTATCGCGGTTTGGATTTGAGACGTTCAGTGGTACTTCACGTGTAACAGGGGGGTAATGTTATGTTTCATCCTTTTTCCTCCTTTTTCTTCCCTTCAATCGTCCTCGTCCTTACCTCGTCCTCTTGAATTCCCGTTGGACCATTTACTACACAGTGAGACTCCGTGTAGTCAAGGCCAACCTTCGCACCTCGTGCATCATTTGTACTTCTACGCCGACTCCACACGAGGGATCCCTTCTATTTTCCACTCCATAGGATCTCCCCGGTGCTGCGGCTTACACCTTCGCACCTCATGCATCATTTGTACTTCTACGCCGACTCCACACGAGGGATCCCTTCTATTTCCCACTCCATAGGATCTCCCTGGTGCTGCGGCTTACTCATCCTTTTCCCACGCCTCAGTATGTATATAAACCCCACCTCTGTAGTCGATCCCCCAATTTACACCTACTTGGTGAACTTTCATCATCGTCTCTCCGGACCTCTAAAAGTCGTCGTTCCACTTCGAGTGAACGCTTCTTCTACGTCTCGTCTTCACTCTCTGAGTGAACCCTTGACTACGACTAGGAAGACCCTTTGTCGTCGAACCCTTGACCCCACGACGAGGAAGACCCTCTGTCGCCGAACCCTTGACCCAACCAAGGGTCACCTTTGTCCCGTAGCTCCCAGAAGCTACCGCTCTCGACTCCGGTAGCTTGTCACTACCCGACCATCCAAGTTAACGCCTGTCCCTACCCGGGGTAGTCGTAACATCTTCAGAAAAATCTACTGTCTCCAGTAATATATTAGATTATCAGGTTTAGACCTCTGGGGATGCTGTTTAAGGACATGTCAGTGTGGGAGTTCATTAAGCAGACATGAAAGGTAGGTTGGTTGTGGTGTGCAATAAGATAGAGATTGATTTGATTGTAATTTTTACATAGATCAATATGTTTGAAAGCTAAACAAAGCTAGTGACCTTGGAGTGGGTTCTGATTCTGAGGGTGACAATGAAGGAGAGCAGACCAAGTATAGATGTGGACATCCTCACATCATTCAACTTCCATTTTCATCAGAGGAACACTCTCAGATGAAGTCTCATAGCATGGGCATGCTTGCTCTTATGCTCTTACTGGTTCTAATTGGTGATACCATTCTGAGAAGAAATGGACTTCCTGCTAATGACAAGAAGTACTTCCACTACATGCTCTTGTTATTCAAATTATGGCAGTCATTTGGTGACTTGAGATAACCAGGGGAAACTTGGATGCATGCATTCAAAGGAGTTCTCTTCACACCATACTACTTGGAGCTTATGAATAATATGATGGTTGATGCTGAGTGTCAGGATGCAAAGGCAGACTGAACAGTTCAATCAGCAGTTGGGTTACCACATAGTTCAGAAGAGTTTGAAGATGATGGGCATATTCTGATTGACAAAGATCCACTATGCCACATTCTTGCTATGGACAATGATCTTGACAAAGAAATATCTTCTCAAGCTTTAAATGACAGTGACCTCAGTGGGATAAATGACTGTTTAATAGAATGAATAATGAACAGGAGATTTTCAAAACAGCCTGAAGACACTTTTCAACAAAGCCTGGAAAACATGCTTTAGAATAGTTTGGTGAAAGCACAATAATTTCTGGGAAGATAGAGCCAACCATCACTTAGCAAACTTGTTTTGTGGTGCAAGAAAAGAAGAATAAGTGTTTGCATCCATTGAACAACCATGGGGAATCTTTACCTAGCAAAAGACATCTCCTTGTCAATCCTCAAATTTCTATTACAGAAATTCTAGACTCTGTTTAACCCAAACCTGTATATGCCTCTAGGATGACAAATGAGGAGGTTGTTGCCACTATTAATGCTATACATGCAGAATTCTCACTTGACAACAATGAGAAACAGTCCTCATTTTAGATTGCTACAGAGCATTTTGCATTTGGTATGATGGATGCTCTTTATAATGGGAATTGGAGGCTCTAGTAAGAGTCATATCATAAAGGCAATTGTAGCTCTTTTCAAATGACGTGGTTGTCCTGACAATCTGTTGCTGAGTGCACCAACAGGAAGCACTGCTATACTAACAGATATACTATTCATGCTTTAACATTTCTTCCTAGAAGAGAGTCTGCTTATAAGCATTCTGAATTGGAATTGATTTGAAAGAGGGTGCACTACCTTAGATTGGATGAAATCTCTATGATATCTGCAGAATTTCTTTGCCAGGTCTCCAAGCACATTGTCTCGGGGAAAAGGGGGATTCTAGGAGCCATAGAAAAACTATTTGGTGGGGTGAACATAGTCTTTGCTGGTGATTTGGGACAGCTGCAACCCATGGAAAGTGCAGTATTATATTTATCAGATCTACTTGGTTGTTTGGCAACAACTTACACATATTGTCAAGTTAAAAAAAAAAATAAGGACTCTCAAGGATCCAGATTATGTCAACCTTTTTAATTGTATTCACAAAGAAAAAGGTACTGTCTTTATGGAGGATGGCCTGAGTGACTACAAGGTCCTGAAGATGTGTACACTACATAAGCTACACTTGATCTCCTAGAAGATTATAAGGCACTACATAACACACCTGTTATATTTAGAGAACATCGTTTACATGACATATATAATGACCTAAAAGCACAGGAGTTCACCATCAACATAGGCCAAGAATATCAGGAATATCTCACAATTGACAAGATTCAAAAGAGGGTTGTGCATGGAGATGACCATACTCAACTGTCATACATCAGGACTAAGGAAGCAAAGGAAGCATTAGGACAATTGCCTTTAATTCCTGGTATGACTATTATGATTGCAGAAAACCTTTCAATGCAGAATAAGATTGTTAATGGTACCAAAGGAGTACTTGCAAAGTGTCATATACTGTATAGATCACAGGAGGAAGGAAGGAAGACCATATTGTGCATATGTGAAAGTCACATCTTCCCCAATAGTAATCAATGGTTTGCCCAATCAGTCATCCCTACTTTTCCCCAGATTGTTCAGTTCATGCACTGCATATTGAATTCTAGAAGTTTCCAGATCAATCACAGGCAGCCTCCACTTATACCTGCATGGGCCTTTACAGATTATAAAGTACAAGGGGCATCAATGGACATAGTAATTATGGATTTGGCAAGCACACACAGTATTCAAAATGCATATGTGATGCTGTCTCAGGCAAAAGGACTCCAAAAGCTTGCTGTTTTTTTATGGTTCTCATCCCATCATGTATTTTTGCAGCTTCAACAGAATTTATGAATGAAACTACAGCATATTTTGTGTCTCAATAGTAGAACACTCAGATGGTTCTGTCATTGTGATGACAGTGGTGTTTGTGCTTGTGAAGAGACAGTAGTAGTTTAATATTTACATAAGACAAGTGCCAGAGTTTACCTCTAGCTATTTGACATTGGCTTTGATAATAGTGAGCATTTCAACTCTGCTAATGTTCTTCTACAAAATTACTAACATCAAATTAGCATCTATCAATGATAGTGAATTATCTTTTAAAGAGCAGAGGAAGAGTAGCACTTGGTCGATAGTGAGCTCAAGGTTGGCTATTCTTGTGATGAGTAATGTACTTTTTACAAGAGTGGAAACTGGTAACTTAGGTAGTTAACATAACAAGTAGACAAATCATTGAAGTCCAATGGCCAGGTCCTAAATACTCTCCATACTAGCAGGATACTTGTAGTCCTCAACCTGATCCACAAGAAATGTTTAGCTTGTGAACATGGTGTTGGAACATTGATGACTAGTGACTTTATGTGTTACTAGAATTAGTCATTGTCTGCAGTCACAGGTACTCCTATTACCACCACAGTAAACTAAACAGGATGAGTATTCATTTTTTTGATTTAAAGGGTAGCCCCCTTTCATCCCTCCTATTTTCCGTTCTTGCTCTCTCATCTGCTTGCTATCTATCTACTCTGCATTACTTTTTCAAAGCACATGATTAGAAGTTGCCATTCAGCTACTATGGGGAAGTGTGACAAGCATCTGACAAACAAGCAACAGATGAGCAAATGTCAAAGGTTAGTCTTTCTAAAATTGATTTATATATTTTGAGGCTGACCATTATCATTAGAAATGCAGCTGATGCTGGTATCATTATTGATACTAATAAAGGGAAGGAGGCTGCTTGGTCAACAGGGACATCCAAGACTGAAGCCAGAATAGACCATAACTCTCCCCTAAAAGATCTGGGTCTCTCAACTACATGTGTCAATGTAACAGGTAGTGGACAAAATTAAGAGCAGATCTTGACAAACACAAGTGATGGCAGAGATGACATGCCTTATGTATAATAAAGAGGTTGCTGAAAGTTTCAATGCTCAGCAAGGAGGAGAGTTGAAGAAGGCTACCATGAAGAATGAGACACAACCTGCTGAATGAGTAGTGGCTGTCCAAAATATCATTCTGAAACCCTGTCTCATTCTTGTTGATGATCACCAAGTTGTGGACTATAATGCAGGTCTTATTGAGTACATACCAGCATGTCTGCTTTCTTTTTTCCCCTCACATGAGGTGTGTTTTGCTGATCCCACTCCCCCCCCCTTTTTTTTCAGGCATACTGTATCAATATCTTATCACTATTTATCATTAAAGAAGCCCATGTCTATGCCTTGGGCAAAATACTGCCTACTGCAACATGGGAGAAGTACCTACCCTTGCATGACCATTAGTCCAAGTTGTGCAATTCCATAACAAATGAACCAATCAATATCTGGACTATTGGACATGTTGCATTGACTTGGTTCCATCAGAATGGTGAACCAGAGAAACAAGCATCAATTACTGTGATTCTCTTATCAGAAGAGTTGAGAAAACAGACCATGAAACTGCTTGGTGGACTTGCAAACTCACCAATAGATATTTTTGGAAGTGTTTGAACCTGTTACACATTTGCTAATATGATCTTAGATTTCTCAAGCAAGACAATAAATGCAATATGAGTGGTCAAATGGTAGAGTGAGAAGGGCTCAAATAATCCAGTAAAGAGTCCCACTTCAGATATCTTCTGAGCTAATGAATCCAAGGTGTTTTTTGAGGGCATTTATAACATGCAGAAGGTGCTAACCACAAAGGAAGAGATGATGTTGTACCCAGTCACAGATGTCAAAAAAGACAACCTTGTGCTATTGAAAACTAAAATGATTCATTATCAATCCAAGACATCAGATAATAAGTGGTCCAGTCAACACACTCAAATGGAACTGTTGACAATTTTATTGTTACATAGCATGAATACAGATCATATCATTCACCCATGAATGGGACATACCCCTCTTCTTAGAAGCCTATCACTTGAGATTATAGTCCACTTTTATTCTAATAGTAATCCTTGTTATTAGCATTCAACCATCACCACTTCCCAACATGCCAACACATAACATGGACTTGGAAGATACCAAGACTGACATTGCCTATCTTTGTGGAAATGGAGTCATGCAAGATTTTATTCACCTGATGATCAGAGATAACCAGCTCATGACAAACAATATATACATCCTTTTCAATGATTGGCAAACATGTCATAAAATCTTCTACTCTGCACTGAGAGATGACAGGTCCATGGACCATATTATTGTCCTATATGATGCCCTGCTCCATGAAGGCCCACCAGGCCTAATCAAAACACCTTATTTGCTTCTCAAAAAATTAGCAACAGACAAGACTTACCTTGACCTTGGAGATAATGACCAAAATAACATTGATGAAGTGATAGAGAGGTATTTGAACATTGAGAGACATGATTACCACTGAGCACAATACTAGTGTATAAGAGGAACAGGAGTTAAGGATCAAAAGGCATATCAGACAAGTGGCATTTGCATACTATACTGGTCTGAGGTGTTGTTGTGGCATTGTTGGTGTTATCATCACTGAGAGCACAAATGGGAACTTTATGTTCATAACATGCTCTCTCTGTTCTCAGGCTCACACAACACTATGACATACTTCATTCAGTTGGGCAACAATAAGAAGAAGCACTTTCTCATTGTGCTAGACAAGAAACTACACAACAATGGAATGGACAATTGTCCTTATCTTATATTTGCATTCATCCATTGCTACATTCAAAGAATGACTGTAGAGAATGTAGTTGACATGGCAGATGTGATCTATGAGTAAGTCAAATCAAGAATAGTTGAGCATAGCTAACTGAAAGATAGATTGTAGCAGGAGGTTCCAAACCAGAATGATGATTAGTACTTCTCACAAATGGTAACACTCAGGCTGTAAGATATGAATGAATCCAATAGGTTTATGTAGACTGCAGAACTTTTTTTTTTCTTCTACAGAAACAGACATGTAAAATGTGGGATATGGCCACCATTGTAAATATCCATTGTGCTAATGCATGGGGGTAGAGATCTGCACAGGTACAGGTACTGATGGATATGGGTATGGGTTGGATTAGGATGACCCATGGATCTATCACCCATGAGGTGCCTACCTGCAACTATTTTTCTATGTACATCATCATGAAAATTTGTAAACTACACATCACCAATGAAAGTTTATTTCATAGTGGTGAACCTAACCTGAAACATGAATCACATACAAAGTTCAAGTCTAGATACCTAAGCAGAAGCAAGCATCCATGATGCATTCAAAAAGGATATCCCAGCTCATGGAGAAGGCTCAGGCATTGGCAGATGCTTCTGCTGCTGCTAACTGCCTCAAGCCATCACCTACTGCATTGAGAAGCAAGGCCAAGGCATCAAACAGGATGACATCCACTTTAGATCCAAGTCAGAGAGCAACCACTTGTACTGAAAAAGAGGAAAACATCCTCCATGGGAATGCAGTTATTGATGTTGATGGGACCACAGGTGAACCATATAGGCCCAAAAAGCCATCAGCAATGAAAAAGTGTGCACAAGTTGATTCCAATATTGAGGAAGTGGTAAGCAGTATGGCAACAAAGTGCTCAAAGGTAAAGAAACATGCTGTGCACAACAACAGTAGTGAAGATGTGGATGAATCCTTAGATGCTAAGCTTGGTATGTGACTGAAAATGATATATTAATGTCCATTCAACTTACAGAAGAATAAAACAAATGATAAAGGAATGGAACTCATCTATCTATGCCTTTTTTACCTCTGCTCCCGATATCAAGTATGTCAACAAGCAGCACTGCCACATTTTCAGATGCTTGGCAAAAGGCTACAAGCATAAAGTTCAGCAGTTCCTTGATAAAGATAACAAGGCATCAACAGAGAATATGCACAAGCATATGAGGTCATGCTGGGGCAAAGATGTTTTTAAGACAATCTATGAGGAGAAAGACCTTGAAACAGCACACAATGGAATCAAGGATTATACTGACAAAGGATCAGTTACAGTTGCCTTTAAACAGAAAGGAAAAAGGAAAGGTTACATACTCACATAAGCAACATACTCATGTAAAGACAAAGTATGTTGCTATGACCTTGAGAACCTGACCAAGATTATTAATAATGTGGTCCCACAGAGTGGAAATTGTGCAATAGATTGCAGAGAGCCTGTGGCCATTTCAGATCATTCTGGACTGAGGTTTTCAGTCTTTGATGAAGACAGAATGACCAGAATATTACATACCCCATCCAACAACAGTGTTGTGGGATGTTTGACTTGTATTTGCTAATGTGTACAAGCAGATTGCCAAAATGCTTCGAGTGAGTACACTGTTGCATCAAATGACTGAAATTAATTAGCACTTACTAGGAATATGATGGGAAGTTGAGTTTTGTGACTGACACTTGGACATCCCCAAACCACAAGGCATTTGTAGCTATGACTGTCCATCTGCCTCACAAGGGTAAGCCTCTGGTGCCAGTACTTGACATTGTCAAGGTCATGAAGATGTGTTGTTGAAGACTTACTTTATGGGCAAAGAAGTTGAGCTGAATGCAGTCACATAATGGTGCCAATCTCATAGAAGCATTTGCGAACATTCTGAAAGAGTTTGATATCTCAGATAAGATCTATTGTGAGAAAATGAAGATATTACTCACCTGATATTATCTTGAAGATATTGAGCATCACTGCTGACAATGCAATGTCAAACAATACAATGACAGATGAGTTAGCTGACCTCCTCATGTACTTTGGAGGAGAGGCTGAAAGGACATGGTGTTTTCTGCATATTATTAATTTAGTCACAAAGATGCTGATAAGGCAGTTTGACTTACCAAAGGGAAAGGGGGGCATGCAGAATAGTGCACAGAGCATGAATGATAAATTGAGGAAAGATATTGACCTTAAAGACCTTGAAATGAGAACTGAAAGTGGAGATGGGCAAGGTGACTGAGACAACATTGAAGGATGGATGAATGAAATGGAGTTGTTGACAGATGAGGAATGGGCTGCACTAGAGTGGCATTTGACACCACTGTGCCTGATCCTTGCAAAGGTAAGTCAACACTTGAATGAAAATTTACTTTACCTTCATCTGTTGCAGATCCACAAGTTGTTGTATAAAATAATCAACTTAACTACAATACTCCTACCTACATGAATGTTAACTCTGGATGAGTTAGGGATTGCTATCAAAAACTTGCCCCATGACATTTCAAACCGCTGAAACTCCATGTTCTATATGTTAGAGTGTGCACTGAAACACCAGGCTGGAATAAATATTATCACTAACAAACACAAGCTGGGACTGAGCAACTACAGGCTCAATGAGCATGAATGGGAGTTACCGGAGCAGTTGCACAATATTCTCAAGGTGTGTGGTGGACTTTGAGCACTGTTGATTAACACACTGATAACACATTGATATCATGTGATCTAGATTCTAAAGGATGCTACACTGTTCTTTTCCCACTCAACATCCAATCTCACCATGGTCATTCCAGCCATGGATTTCATTGATGAGATGTTCACTGCAGGTCTACTCAAGAAGAAGAAATTCAATCCTGTAATATGTGCTGCATTCAGCCTTGCCAAAAAGACTCTGAATAGGTATTATTTGCTTACAGACTCATCTGAATTATATTGCACAGCTATGGGTGAGTATTTGTATTTCTCACTCTATACTATTTCCAAACACAGCACACAATAACATATTGCAGTTCTTCATCCCCAGCACAAGATCAACTATGTACTTTAAAAAGGCTGGTTGATCCTCCAAATGAATTGTGACTGTATGGCAACTTGTATACAACATCTACAATAATTCATATGCATCTCACCATGCCACACTGTTGAAGGACAGAGACATTGATGTGGTTGAGGAAAACACAGAGTACAAGGTATATTGAATGAATCAAACATAATATGTATGTATGCTAAATAGTCTGGACAGTAGAAAACATATTCAACAGCCTTCCATCACTTGCTAAGCCAAAACCAAAGTGGTCTTACAATGAATTGAATGCATACCTTGCAACCGACATTGCGAACATTACTAATGTGTTCACCTGGTGGATTGAACCCTGGTTAGTCATTACTACTAGTATATGTACACAAAATCATTGACATTCATTGGAGCTACTTCAGTTGATGTCAAATATCCTTTAACTGCAGGTGTGTCCTTCTCTTGCACATTTACAACTGGCTACTATCTGCTCAAACAATCTGTGCATTGCTCTGTCTGGGCTCATGGAGTCAACTAGGTCTCATGAAGGATGTCGACATAAAAAAGATTGTTGTCATGGATGACGTTGAGGGCAAAGAAGAGGTGGAACTACCAGCTGGGTGGGATGCAATACTAGATACCCTCAGGTATACCCCTCACAGATACAGATCCCTGTATCTGTGAGCAGTACCCATGAATGTTAAGACCCACAGATTGACAGGTATAGGTAGGGTATGGGTAGGGTATGGGTGAGTATTGTGAGATCTGCAGGTTTACCTGTGCAGGTCTCTGCATGGGGTCCAGGTTTGCCCATAGGGCCATTATATATTAGCCTGCTGTTCCTAGGTCAGTATGCATACCTTATTAGGTAGTACCTACATGAGATTAAGGCACACATGCAATGTCTGGCTTGACAATCAGTGCTTGAACTACTCTAGCATCAGTAAATCCACATGTTGCTTTTCTATGCTTTTTGTACTTTCATTACCTTGCTACTGATAGAAAAGCATGAAAGCACAGAAAAGCACAGATAGCATGAAAAGTATGGAAAGTGAAGTCACTGGCTGCAAGTGAATAAAGTGCCATTGCCAGGAGTCGAACTCGCAATTACCAAAAATGATAACTTGCACATTACCCATTAGACAACAAGGCCTCTATCAACCACCC